>JAKTWD010000532.1:29767-104537 GCA_030581935.1 Metschnikowia corniflorae | reverse complement strand
AACACGCAATGCTTCATCCTTTTCTTTCGCTATCATGAACTCTTCATCTTTTCAAACACCTCACAATGGATTTCACACATTTTCCATCTCGCCATCCGCTAAACGTCAAGAGAGGTACAGTAAGCCAGGGGTAAATACTCGCAGGTTTTCCAACACACAAGACAAAGGTTGTTCTACATTTTCAATTGATTCGACCTCTGAATCTCGTCAAAATCAGATCAAAGCTTTGCTTCTTATCAACCAAACATCACTATCTCAATGAATTGGAGTGAAATTCAGCGTAATTTGCGAGTAGTGTCCTGGCGATACCTGAGGCTTGTTTCCTTAAAAAACATGAAGATTTTGCGGTCAATGTATCAAACTATATGGAAAAGGTCGATTCGTAAAGTATTATACTGCCCCATTTAAACAGTTTGCGACCAGGTAATGCGGAAGAAAAAGTATCGGTTCACAACACTGGCTTGGAAATCCTTGGGGGTATACGACCCAAACTCTCTTCTTTCCTTAAGTCCCAACTAGCCATATCACACCACAAGTTGAATCCTTCGCATGAAACTGGTCCGACGTACCTGATGTGTTACACCCTCAATTTCAGGTCCATGAGTTCCATTATGTGGAACTGTAGAAGCAAGACTTCGCCCCTTATAGGAGCTTTCATGAACACTCACTCAGCAATCCACCAATCTCCAGAAATAATTTCAATCAAGCTCATACCCTTGACTCGAATTCGAAACACTTTCATTGAGAACTGGGGCTTAACTTGCATTTGAGTCAAAGAAAAATTCAAACTTACAGTTGTGCTTCAGATTAGATGATGAAAGTCCAAGTTGACTAGTCGAAGATTGCAGGCTCAGATCAACTAGTAATATTGAACAATGTCTGATTGACTAGTGAAAAGTAACAAGATCAAAGTGTAACAAGTTTGGATAAACAAGTGAATTGAAATGAGGTCTGATTAACAAGGTCAGACAAACGTGTAATCTCTTGTTACAAGAATCTACATGACTCACAAGCTAATCAGATTTTGTAATTTTGTACAAGTTAATCGAAGCTTGTTACACTTTAACAGTGAATCAGACATTCTTAAAATTCAATGGCTCATTTGACCTTGTGGATCATTTACCATTGCTCAATTCTTGCAGATGAACAGGCGGCACGCGACAGATAAAGTAACAAAAGTACGGGATTGTAGAGTTTTGCCATGCATATACAAAAGAGTACTCTTGGTAGATGAAAAACATTTTGAATCTTTCGACGAGTTGTGCACAAACCGTTGTGTGAAGGGCAAGTTCTCTTTTTTCTTTTTTTTTTCTTAATTTTTTTGTCTTTCCTATTTGAGTTTTATTTTTTTTAGAAAAGTGGGGGCACCTTCCTAAACTGGAACCATCCCAATGCGAATCTGGGCTCGTGCCCACCAAATCGATGGAGGCCCTGGTATGGGGATGTTCACTAAAAGATTTGGAATAGCGAGGAACTTAGTGATGTTTGTGATTTTAGCTGTTTACAAATGACATTTTCACTTCAATGAGCGCTTATTTTTCTCTTAATGAGCCTCTTTTTTTGTCTTTGGCTAAGGGTTCTCCTCTTGTCCATCACCCGAACTATCATTCATAAAAATCCGATTAGAATTGCGGGTCAACACGCGGCTACGCGACCTGAGGCAGGGGGGAATGGTTTTAATGCATTTTTGCAACAATCTCACGAAGTTCTGGGTCTTGACCATACCGATTTCGCCTTCAACAGAGCTTTTTTCAAGCGGGATTTCTGAAAAATTGTCCTCCTTAACCAATAAAGAGAATCGCGCCTTATCCAAGTGTTTTTCCCACAGTAAAATTCTTTAACAATGCGCACTTTTTTTTCTTCGTGCGGCTTTCCGATTAAACGCGAGATCCTGTTTACAAAGCGTCCGGCTTTCCCAAGTTTCACTGTACCTAATTATTAGTATAAATATCCTAATTACTAGTATAATTACCCTAATTACTACTGATCGCAATATAATCAGTCGTAACTTGTAGTAATATAGTAATTACGAGTTACTAATTACTCTCAACACTGGTCGAAGGTCCATTTCCGGCTTGGTGACCCGCTCCCACCGGCACGTGCCCTCAGTCACGTGCTTCCCCGCCGCTATACCTACGCGGAGCGATAGCAACCTTCAATTTCGCTTCCCCAACCCACGATGTTCACCACCTTCCTTAGACCCGGCTTATTAAGAAACTCGCTCAAAGTCGCCCCTGTTTTATTGGGAGCGGGCTTTGTGCTGAGACCTTCGACGCTCATCAGGAACGATGCCGTCTTATCCTCGCCCCAATCGCAATACTCGCCTAGAGCTCTAGGCGCCAAAGCTAGGACCTCGCCGTTGAGTGGCAAGCTCGATTATTCCGACTTGAGCATCGGCTCGATCACGGGTCTTTTTTTGGGTATTGTGATTGGCAAACTTTCCAGTGCAATTGTGTTTTTGTCGCTTTCTAGTTACTTGCTCTTGCAGTTTTTGGAGAACAGAGGCATCATCACCATTCCTTGGACGTCTGTGTTGAGCATCGGCAGCAAGAAGTTGGACTTGAAAACGTTGTTTTTCAACAGGCCCAGCTTCAAGCTTTCCTTCATTGCAACGTTTTTGCTTGCGGCGTACAATGTATGATGTGAAATAGGATATATTGCTTAATATAGAAGTATCGTGGCTATGATTTGGATGTAGGCTCACGGGGTTTGGCTTGGGAACTAATACGATAAGTGAGAGAGGTGCTAGTTTTGAGGTCCGATTGAATTGATGTTCTGTCAATTTGTGTGTATATCCTGTTGATACATTGTGGGGTAATGTGGTCTGTTTTGGTATGTATGCCAGATATGAGAGCAATTTGTTGAATTCAGAAACGAGGGAATATGAAGCGTCTGGATCGGCATTGGAAAAGTTTTTGAAAAGGCCGACAATACGGCATCGCTTACAGAGATCATGAGTGTCAGTATCCAGAAACTTCTTTCTCGCCGCTCCGTTATTAGCCTGTGCCTTCTTGGTGTGCGTGATAACCACCACCTGTTTGTCATTCTGCTTGTATCATGCTTCAAAGTGTTTGTTGGTGTCTCAGAGGTTTGTTTATCCAATAAGATCCTTCACCTCAAAGCGAGAATGGATATTCGGCAGCTACTATAAGAGACTGCATACTGAAAGTTGCTTGTTATTTATGAGTTACTTGGATTCACGGCTAAACCTGTGATGTCATCATTCCATCTGTCAGGGTCTGATCAAACTGTAGCACAGTTGGGTATTGTGGACGATGGGATTAAGGCGCTGACGTTGAACCAAGTGATGATGAGCTGTCTGTAAGTGGACCTGTTGTCCAGGGTTCTCAACAGAATATACCATCAATGAGAGGAAATGATTCCTATAATTGATTCAGAAATCCCGAAATCTCTACATTTCACCTGATCTCCTGTTCAGTTCATGCATCATTTCCAAACGCGTCTTCCTTATCGAAATGCACCACTTAACTAAAGCCTAGAGACCAAATGACACATGAATATCTATACAAATAAGAGAACATAACACCGCCGAGGCTCAAAGAAACTCAGACTTTCAAATTTAAATGAGGGCGGCTTTGAGCGTGGCCATTGCCTCTAACACATAAAATGCGCTAATAAGGGAGAGATTTGATTTCTTTATCCAAGTGCATCTACCTTCCCACCCACACGATACCATTTCCCACCTTCGGCTCTGAATTCACGATTTCATTATTTCAACAAAAACTGAACCGCTTAACAAGGAAAATGAATTATTTCAAAGCATTTTCGTGGGAATGGCATGCGAAGCCAGGTCATCCACGTCGAACCTATTTGAATAGAGGAGGAGACTTGGGGTTGGAGAATGTGTTTCATGTGCCCACGACTTACCGTGATACTTGTCTTTACAATAAAGCAAAGCGCTCCATCCCAAAGGTTATGAAGAACTTGGATCCGGTGTCACGACCATTTGAAGTTTTTCGTGCTGATTATGTTGCCCATCTCTTTCAGGCATTGTGGAACATGACAACTAGTTGTATTTTTTGACAATTGTGGCCGGTTTTCGCGGTCTGTGCATGCTGTTCATATACGTTACAAGAGCTATGGTGGTGACCGACTCAAAGAATCTATTGCTGATTCTGAAAGACGTTTTGGCTGGTCACTGCTTTTACGCGAGGTGAGATCTGACAATGGTACAGAATTTGTTAAGGACAATCTTGAGAATTACTTGAAACAGTATGGTATGAGGAATGCTCACGAATCCATATTCTTCTGACCAAAATGGAACGGTTGAGCCAGACATGAGATGTTTCAGGAAAGGGCACGGTGCTTGATGTTGTACACAGCGGTTCTCTTGATCTGCTGACCTGGAGCTGTTATGCTTTCAGCGACCTTGATCAATTGGGATCGTAAGTTTTGGGCTGACAGTGTTCAGCTGACCTGTGGAGAGGCAAGAAGATGAAAAGGCCCAAGCTCATCACCTTTGGTTGTCTTGTGCATGTGGAGCTAACAGGAAACTTTCACATTAGCAAGTTTGCTCATAGAGCAATAATGGGTGCATACTTAGGGCCAAGAGTCTCACAGAAAGGACATCGAATAGTTTCTCACGATCCACCACTTGTGTTTGAACCGCACAAGTCACCTTTGTCGAACAGAGGTTTTATTTCAAAGAATTGAATTTCAGAGATCACAATCTCAAGTTCAGAAATTTGACTCCACTGGGACTATTACCCGGAGTTAAACGTCCACTGGCCTTACCCAAGACGGGGAGATATAACGCCAAGAGGGAGTCGAGAACAACTCTGACTATTTTGGTTTAAGTGATGAACTAGGTGACTTGACAGAGGCAGAAGCAGAAGAGAGGCTTCAGTCCAACATTGCACGTGACCTGGATCGACGTCGAGGGAGAAAGCGACTCAGCTCAGAAGAAGGTCAGCAAGAAGTCAAAGGGTTACAAAACTCTGGTTCAAAAAAGTACCTCTGGTTCGAATATTAGAGGAAGTTCCGATGAACTTGGTCCCAGAGGAAGTGAACCGAATGTCGAAAGCTTGCTGGTGAAACAAGATGTGTATTCCGATCCGCTGAGCAAGCCTGTATCTTCGACTGAAGAGACGAGTTCTAGTGTGACACCAACCCAGCACGATTGACTCGTAGTGCAAGAGGGCACGAAAGCTGTCTGATCAAGTGAGAAAACCCCGTCAGAAGTTGTACCTCAAACTGGAATTGACTGATGTTCGGCACCGCTACCATGTATGAATATGCTACACGAGTACAGAAACGAGAAAATTATATTACAGACCATGCGTACCATCTATGTTGAAGCAGAGCAAGACATTCATGATGGGAAGATTTTCAATGTGAGACAATTCTTGGACAAAGAAGACCATGTCCTGGGTTCAGCTGTTCCCAATGATGATGCCAATGATATTCACGATGACACGGCTCGAGCAGAAGTCGCAAGATTGGTATCATTTGCTGCAGAGCAATTTGTCCTAGAGAGGCGGGAATTCCTGAAGTGATACCCAAGTCGTATGACACACGTCGGAGCACACAAAGTCGTCGCTGGATGATCGCAGAAGAAACTGAATAGCACGTTTTGACAATGGAACCGTTACCCGTGTGAAGTGTCCCTCATGAGAAAAACCTATCACCTGTCGTTGGGTTTTCGTCCTTAACGATAATGATCTTTACACGGCGCGTCTTGTTGCGAGAAGCTCGCTGAGAAACCTGGAGGTTTACGTCTTCTCTTTGCACTCGTGGCAAAATTTCGATTGCATATGCATCATATGGGTGTCAAAACTTCATTTATAACTGGCACACTTGACGAAGAAGTCTACATGCCCAGTCCCCAAGGAATCGGAGGTCGTCATGAAGGATCCAAAGTCGGTGATGAGATGTGTTTCAAACTCAACAAGTCGTTATACGGCCCGAAACAAGCGCCTTTCGTTTGGAACAAGACGGTGTACAAAGAATAACCAAGCAATGATTTCACAGTGCTGTCAACGAACCATGCTTGTCTTCCAAATATGTCGATGAGAAACTTGTTCTCATTGCCCTATGTGTCGATGGCCTCATTGTGGCCAGCTCTGGCATAAGCGAAGTCGCCAAGGTTAGAGCTCCGTTAAGTAGTGCTTTCAAGATGGAGGCCTTGGTCGTGCAAGCAAAGTCCTTGGAATAAACATTGAAAATCACGCAACACACTTCCAAATTCATTTGAGAGATCACATTCGTTCACTTTCACGGGACTATGGAATGGTGGGGTGTGATGAGACATACATTCCAGCCACTACCAACCTAAATCTGATGTTGCAGGTGATCAGCTTGCTCTACAAGAGTTGTGCAAGTCGACTGAGTTTCGTTCCGTAATTGGAAAACTTTTGTACTCGGCAAAGACAGTCAGATTTGATATAGCCTTCATTGTTCTGAAGCTATCAAGGTATCTTATCACGCCTAAACACAAACACCTTGCAGAACTCAGAGAGTTATGTGCTATCTCAAACACACTATGCATTTGGCGGTTGTTTCCAATACGGGTCTACAGCTGACCTTACATCCTGATCATAGAAGACATCTGTGGTGAGGAGATATGGTTTGAATAGGTTCGCAGACTGAGAGCTTGATAATCATGCTCGGGAACTCTGACCAACCACACGTGCGGACCATATCCCTTGAAGTGCTGAGGAGAAAAGAGAGGGAAGAATACCGGTTTGTCATTTCTTTCGATTTGTCTGTGATATCTACTATACTGCGCTGACAAAAACGAGATTACAGTTCAGTCAAGAGAACAATGAGTGATCAAACCTGCTCGTTCTGGCTCAGTGAAAATCATTCAATCGTCAAAATTGATTCATTCGGTTCGTAATGAAACTTAATTCTGAGGTATTGTGGCAATGGATAGTGAATTGAGTGATCGCTCACGGGATGGTCAAGAGATACCACGACCATCTGAACTGAAAATGAACTGATAAATGATTTAATAAAGCCAAGAACAAAAGCATTTTCTGGCATCGGCAACATTCGTGTCTTTTCCATCATTACCCAAAACGATATGGACCTGTCGACTTCTTACTAATAATTCGACAAAACATGAGTAAACCATATCGTATGTACAAAAAATTAAGCCTTCTCTCAGAGCTTGGAGATCGCCATATCAATAGTCTCATGGTTCACCACAATTGCCTCCATACTCCCTACAAATATCTCCTTTCTTCTTGTATTCTCCTTATTTCTTTATACACAGTTCTAATCCATCAGCCCGCATGGGTGGTCTCCATCCTGGTCATGACATCAAACGCGCCAGTGCCGACCCCGTTCAACTTGCCAATGACAATACGCGCCGACGGCGAGTCCAAGTTTTCTGTGTCTCCGTCCATCACCGCCTTGGTCAAAAACTGGCACGTGGTCTCGTACGACATTTTCTTGAACGCAGACGTGGCCGTGTCGATACCTTGTCTGTTGAACGCCAAGTAGGAGCCCTCTCTGGTCATCATGTCCGCAATCAAGTCCAAATGACGCGTGGACACCGCGATGGCGTATGTGGAAAACACGTTGTTGATTTCGTTCACAATGGTGTTCCGCGCCGCCTCGACTCCGTACGTCGCCAAAACCGCGCTGATGTCGTTGGACCGGATACCGTTGACGTCAATGAAGTCGTCCTGCTCCCACATCGCCTTAAAGTTGACACCCTCGGTGGTGAGCGTCGTCTCGCCGTCGCCTTGGGGGCGCACACACCGGCCGATGTTCTTGATTTCGCGCACAACCGTGAAACGGCACAACTGCTCAATGATATTGACCATCAACAACTTCTGGACGTCGCCCACAAGCTGGATGTCGAACTCTGCCCACGCACCGTTCTCGTCGTCGAAGTTATACCCGGTGTATATGCGGTGGTTGGAGATGACGTTGTCAAGTCTGTCGCGAGCCATTTTCAGCAAACTTGGTTTGGCGTCTGTGCGTTTTTTCTTGGACTTCAGCTCCTTGGCTTCGTCGTCGACCATGTCGGTATCAGAATCGGAGTCAGACTCCGAACTGCCAGACTCCGAATCGGAATCGGAATCAGAATCAGAATCAGAACCGGAATCGGAGTCGGAGTCAGAACTGCCGGAGCTGCCAGACTCGTCCGAGTCGGTTTCACCTTCGGACGTCTCCTCGCCCTTTCTCATGCTCTCGACCTCCTCGTCATCGGGATCATCGTACGAAACCGGCTGTTTCCCGTTTTTGCCTTTGCTGTCCTCGTCGTCGTCTTCGTCGTCATCCTCGTCGCCGGAATCTTCGTCCTTCGTATTCTTGACGGGAGGATTGCTAACAGGGGCTCTCTTCAGAGGTTTCCCTATCGTCGGGAAATTTTCCGAGAGCACCTGTTTGCGGAGCTCCCTGGTGATGGCCAGCTCCAACTTGGTCAAAAATTTCTTCTGGATCGTCTCCTCGAGGTGTTGCAGCGAGATGTCGTACTCCTCCTCGTAGTCGGCCTTGTTGAAAAGACGCATCTTCACGGAGTACGCCCTGTACGGCCTCTCCTCAATGACACCGGTCTTTTCCGTGACGTAGACCTTATCGATAAACTCACTGAGGCACACTTTACCTACCGATTTGCAGAAGGAATCGGCCATTTCGGGCGTCACGTCGGGTAACACCGGCAACGTCATCTGTGGGGTCTTGATGCTGGCAGACGCAGTCATGATGATCTCACGCATTCTGGGGATACCTAACGTCACGTTGGCGGCACCGTGACCGGCGAAATGAAAGGTGTTCAACGTCATCTGCGTGGAGGGCTCACCAATCGACTGCGCGGCGATAATTCCGACCGATTCTCCTGGTTGCACGAGCGAGCGCATGTACTTCAACTGCATCAACGCACGGAATTTTTTCTCAAAGGCCGACGAGCTCAGTTTGTCGAAGTATTTCGAGTTTTCTTTGACAAACTCGTCGAGCATGTCCAGGAACTTCTCGGATACCGCACCCAAGTATTTCGCCGGGTTGTACACCGACAACACCGGGTCCTGTTTGGGGTTCTGCTTGTAATGCGGCAAGCGCGCCTGTTTCTTATAGCTCTTGCGCTCCTTCTTCGCGTACAGCAACGCCGTCAGCGTGTCCAAATGCTCGGTGAGCTCGCCGGGGTTGTACTTGCTCAACATGGCGTCGTAGTTGTCGAGGCAGAACTTGAACTGCGTCATGTGCGACTCCTTGGTCACGTCCACGGCGTCCCCACCGTAGATCAGCTGGATCATCGACCCGTCACAGTCACGCACCGAATTGTCGTACGCCACGTGGATACCCTCGAGCTGCTTGGTCAAACAACGCTGCAAGTATCCGGATCTAGACGTCTTCACCGCAGTGTCAATCAAACCCTCACGGCCAGCCATACAATGGAAGTAGTACTCCTGGGGCCGGATACCAGAGTAAAAGCGGCCCTTGATGTATCCGCCCGCACGAGCGTCGGTCTCAAACGGCTTAAACGAAGGAAGCGTTTTTCCGCTCACCATGACCGGCACACGTCTGCCCTCCAACGCCTGCTGGCCCAAAAGACACATAATCTGGGAAACATTGACACCCGAACCTTTGGCACCCGAAAGCGCCATAGCCTGCATACTGTTGTAGGGAAAACGCTTCATTGTGCCGTCGGGAACGCACCGCTGCACCACCTGCGACGTGATGGCGTTGACCTTCAGCTGGGTGATGGCGTCCAAGATGCCCAACTTGTTGTCGTCACGCAAGATCTCCTCCAACCGCTTGAGCAACTCCTTGTTGGTGCTGGCGGTGTCGGTTTCGAGGTTGGTCACCTCGCACGCCGCCGTACGGCCAATGTCGACAGACTTCTTCAAGATGTCGTCACGCCACTTGTTGCCCTCCTCGGTCAAGCGCAAGTCGTCCATACCACACGTGAAGGCAGCCATCATGTTGTAGTTTGTGAATAGACGCCCTAACACCGAAAGGGCTTTGCCGGCGATGTCCGGCCCGTACACCTCGTGCAACGAGTGCACTATCCCGTACTCCAGCGCTCCGTACTGGGACTTGTCCAAGATTCCGCAAATAAGCTCACCGTTACGGAAAATCACGTCGTTTTCCTGTGACCCAGCGCCCCAGTACGAGTTTTTGATCTTGTTAGAAGACACCAAGTTGATGCCGGCCACGCCGTGCGGCTTGATGTTGAGGAGAATCGTGGAGATCACCTGCTTGCCCGTCCACAACATCTCGGGCTTGTAAACAGTAGGGGGAAGCGTGAGAATGCGCGCCGCGCCGTTGGTGTGCCCGTCCTCGGGACGGACGCACCCGTAGATCAACTGCTGATAGGTCTCCCTGTTGAAAAACGTGTCCTTGCTGGTCAACCACACCCCCGCACTGATATGGTCCTGGATCAACCCTCTCAAGGGCGAGCCGGAAGTCGGGGTCAAGTACTGCGAGTCGGTGTTGGCCAAGTTCAACGCCTCGGCCTTGGCATTTTCGTTCTGCGGGAAGTGCAAGTTCATCTCGTCCCCGTCGAAATCGGCGTTGTAGGCTCCGGTGTTGGCGTAGTGCAAGCGCAAAGTCTTTTCCCCGGGGAGCACCCGCACCTTGTGGCCCATCATCGAGGCCTTGTGCAAAGTGGGCTGGCGGTTCATCACCACCACATCTTTGTTCTTGATGTGGCGGAAAACCTTCTTGTTGACCACCAGCGAGTTGCCCAGGGGCGTCATCAACTGGTTGGCCACGGCCTTCCGCTGCTCGAGCGTCATGCCAATCAAGGACTGGCTGTGGCCCGCCTCGTTCTGCACGTGGACGGCGCCCGGCCACTTCTCGGGCCCGTTGATCACCGCCTGGCGCAACTCCAGCACGTTGTATGCAGTGACGGGCTCTGGGTAGGTGAGCTTGAGGGCAAAAACGGGTGGCACGCCGATCTCGTTGGTCTCCAAGTTCGGGTCCGGCGAGATGACCGAGCGCGCCGCGTGGTTGACCCGCTTGCCCATCATGTGCTTACGGAACAAGCCCTCCTTCTTTTCCAAGGCCTGCTTGACACCCGGGGTGGGAATCTTGCCGCCCTTGGCGTTGATGTCCTTGGTGGCGTCGATGAACGAGTTGACGCCGTTCTGGAGCGCCACAAACAAGTTCATCAACCGGTTGAACTGCTGGCGGCGCTCCTCCACCGACGTGGCCTGTGACTTGCCGAGGTTTCCCGAGATGCTATCGTTTAGCTCCTTGATCAGGATCGCCGACCGGAGGATGTTCAGCAAGAGCTCGTTTTGTGCGCTCTCATGCACTGCATCACCCAACTTCTGGGGCAACCGAAACCGGGTCGGCGGCACAATCAACGCCTGCATGAAGAAGATGTCGGCAGACACCGGCGCCGTGTGGTGGGGGCGCAGATGGAACACCGCCCGCAAGATCTGCTGCTCGTTGGCAAAGACGGCGCGTAAAATGTTGCGAACTTCCGCCGAAAGAACGTACTTCTGCCCCTCGGAAGGCTTGAGCGCCGGAATCGCCTCTGCCGCCGGGGCCGCCGAGTTGGTGCCCTTTTTACGGAGCATGTCGGGCCGCTTCAACCCGCAGATCCGGTTGGCGGTGACCTGCTTCGAGGACAACGAGTTCTCGAAGATCTTGACGTAGCCGTCTTTACGGAACAAAGGCGAGAACAGGCCGCAGCGCTCGCACTTGGTCCGCGAGAGGATACGCGAGTAGAAGTCGGCGATCACGCGTTTACGCTCCTCGGCGACGGTCTCGGTGACCAACCCCTGCCGCGTAGTGCGGCCCTCCGTAATCGCCGCCGCGATCGCACGCTCGACGAACGCGTCACGCAACGCAATTACGCTACGCCGCGCCTCGGCGTCTACCTCCACTTTTACGCTGGCCTCTAACTCCTCGCCCTGGGTCTTGTTTTCATTGGCGACCATCATCTCGAGGTCGTGCATCTCCGAAAGCAAGCCGTACTGGATCAACTTCAACATGCACGCAAACGCGTGCGTCTCCAATTCGCTGAGCCGTAAATGGTGGCAGTAAAGACAACTCAGGCGTAAATAGGTGAACATCTGATTCAAAAACATCGGGTTGTACACCGGCACGGGCAACTCGATGTGGCCCTGATGGCCGGGGCAGAACCTGTCGTCGAGCCCGCACGTGGCACACAAATTACGCAAGAATGCCCCTAGCGCCAAATCGTAAAGACCCCCGTTTACGGTGTGGCCCAACGAATCAAACACGATCGGGTTGGTGATCTGCTTAGCCGAGATTCGGCGGATCTCCTCCGTAGTCAGCACGCCAAAGTCGACCGCCGAGATCTCGGAGCCGACAGGCTGTGCAACATCCATATTAGTAAATGCTTTTTGCTGGTAGATTAGAGATGTGAGATGAGGATGGTTTTTTTCGAGTCTGCGATGCCGCGGTGAGGGTCACGTGATGCGGTGCACGTGGCAGGGGCGAAAGTGCACCCCGAAAACGGCAAAGGTTTTTTTTCCGTAATACAGTGAAACTTGGATAAGCCGGACCTAATTGTAATGGTCGTTTTGTGCTCTTTATCCAATAAAAGAGTAAATTCCGGTCTATAGACTAGTTTTCTCTGCATAATACAGATTTGTTCTGCATGCCTGGCCGCGAGAGCTATACACCACTATTATGGCGATGTTCATTAGAAGATTTGAAGTACTCACATGAAAGAGCGACGAACTTATTGATGTTTGATACTTGAGCTAATTACAAATTTCATTTTCATCTCAGTGACCGCCTATATATCTCTTTTTGAGCCTCCGTTTTCATCTTTGGCTACGGATTCTCCTCTTGTTCATTATTCGCACAATCACTCATGAAAATTCGAGCAGAATTGCGGGTGAACACGCGGCTACGCGACCTGAGGCCAGTGTTGATTCGCATCGTAAATTCATCGTAACTTTCGTTAAAGTTAACGATTTTTCGTTATCGTAATTACGATTACGATAGGCCCATCGTTAGTAAAAGAATCGTAAAATTTTACGAAACACTTACGATTTTCCGGCATATTACAAGGTGTGCACAATGTGTATAAAGCTGGCTCTGATTGGGTGGTTCCATGCAAATCAAAGAACTAAGATTATGAACTTTTGCAAAAACCAAGTTACAATGACCACGTGGAAACGAAATTGTTAAACACTAGCGCTGTATTTATTCAAGAAATTCGCTCTCGCCTGTCTTGTTTACTTTCTTCTGCATGGTCAAAAAATTCAATGACACAAGAATCTTCTGAAACACCTCCTATTCTGGAACTTAGTACGCCTCCTGAATCCATACCTTCCCCCAACCCTTTCGCTTATATATCGGCCGTGTTTAAATTTGGTTACTTCATAGTGGAACAGACCGGTATAAATCAAAAAGGTGAAACACGTATAAAGTCGAAATGCCAAAAGTGCACAGTGTCTTACACGCATTCCAGATATATAAACACTTCCACTTTGGCACATCATATCCGAAGCAAGCACAAACGAACGTTGATTTCCCAGAGTAGGCAAGCTCATGAAGACATTAAAAATGGCAAATTGAATTACCATGATTCCATTCTTTCTACTAACCTTGTTGATGGTCTAAAACTTCATGGTTAACATATAACCGACTTTTACCCCAGGGATGACGAAAGGCTGTCAAACTTTCCCAGGAGCGATCAAGTTAAGAGACAAAAAACTTGTGATCCAAAAATTTTTCAAGCCAAATTCGTACACATGATTGTGGCGAATAACTTATCATTTAACTTCTCTGACAACCCTGTCACTAAATCGAAATACTCAAGGAATGGACTAAAAAAGGTAATATCGCGTTTGCTGATCACAAGAACGCTTGAAGAAATGTACTATGCAGAAGTGCAAGCCTTAAAAGAAGAGCTTGCTATGAATTAGGGCCAGTTCGCTCTCTTACTTGATGAGTGGAAAGCCAGTAATCGAAACAAGTTCTCGGGCATCACGTTACACTTCTTCGATAACTCCTTTGAACTCAAGCATTATGTGGTTGGATTTGAGGTGCTCAAAGCAAAACATATAACAGGTGGAGTATTGGTCTCGTTTGTCCAGGACGTTATTGAAAGTTTTGGCTTGGAAAACCGTATTGTATCTATTACGAGAGATAATGCCTCGGTAATGAGCGTTTCACTTGACCAGTTTGAAGCTAGGACCATCAAAGTCGATCGAATTATACCTTGCGCCGGTCACGTTTTGAATTTAGCCACAAATGTTATTTTGCATCACACGTTTTTCAAGAAGCAGGATTCTAGAGCGTTTGTTGAGATCATCCGGGAAATTGATGAAGAAACCCCTTTCTTGAAGAATTTTTCATATCGAATGAAGTCGCTACCCAATCTTATTCGAAGGCTTGTAAAAGGTGTTCGCAATAAATCATTTCTCCAGACAACGTTTGAACACCAGGCCGAGATTTGAAAATTGCAAGACAAGAACCAAAAAGGTCCGGAAACTTTGATATTGGATAATGAAACTCGCTGGTTTTCGACATTCAAAATCATCAAGCGAGCTCTTCATTTCAAAGAGGAAATCAACTATGTTTTGGCACAAGTTGGGCGCCTCGATAAGAAAGACCAAAAGCATTTGGGTCTTGAAAGTTTCGAAATGAGCTAGCTCGAATGGGAATACTTAGTGAATTTGCACCGCAATCTAAAAGTCTTTGAAGCAACCCTTCATCTACAAGCTAGCAAAGAATCTACTGTCATCTTAACCATCCCTCACTTTCATAATCTTCTCCAAAACCTCAAAGATTTGAACACGGAACTGCTCAAACGCTCGAACCCATGTCTTGCTCGAGGACTCGAGGCTTCTTACACAACGCTTTATGAATACTTTTCTATTGATGAAAAAGTTCTTGTGGACATGAAGAACATTTTTCTCGCAACCGTACTTGATCCCAGATTCATGCTCAAGTTCTTCGAACAAAAGAATTTTGCAGGAGATGTCGTTCCGAAGATTGAAAATTATTAGCAGATCGTTTATTTGCGCTATAAAAGCAATTTGGAAGGGAGTCAGAATCTTTTAGAAGCAGAGAATGAGCCTTAAACGCAACTTGTCGCTGAGCGTGATACCTCCGGCTGTTTTCTTCAAGACTAACTTTTTGACGATGAGTATGACGACTTATTTAGAGTCAAAAAGAGAGTTGAGAGTTAAACAACCCAATCACTTTCATCGAGCTCGAGGAAAAGATTTTCCTGTTATCTTGAAAATATCCAAAGATTTTTTAGCAATTCCAGCAATGTCTGTGCTTTCTGAAGCATTATATCCACAAATGGGCGATGTGGTTACAAAGAAAAGAAATAGGTTGCTGGCGCGTAGAACAAAGATGTTGGCGTTTCTCAAGTATCGGGCTCATTCTGTGGGCTTTGAGAAAATTTTGGGAAAGATCGAAGACATTGGCGAAGAACTGGGGGACGAGGTGGAAGAAGTGCTGGGGGATGACCTGGGGGATGACCTGGGGGATGACCTGGGGGATGACCTGGAGGAAGTGCTGGATGAAGAGAACGAAGTGCTGGATGAAGAGAACGAAGTGCTGGATGAAGAGAACGAAGTGCTGGATGAAGAGCTTGTTTACGCAAAGGGAAGCAGGTGATCGTATCAGACTTAAATGTTGCAAATTTTTAGAATAAACAAACTTCTTGTACAAATCATGGTCATCATGACATAAAAATTAGATTCAGAAAGGCTTTAGTGCCTAGTTTTGTTTTTACATGTAAAAAATCGTGAAGAAGATGAGCACCTTCAAAACATAAGAACTTTATCGTAAATATTTACGATGTTTACGATCGTGATGGGTCTCTCATCGTAAGGCGTCGTTAACGACGTTAACGACGCTTACGAATCAACACTGCCTGAGGCAGGGGGGAATGGGTTTAATGCATTTTCGCAACAATCTCACGAAGTTTTGAGTCTTGACCATGCCGATTTCGCCTTCAAAAGAGCGTTTTTTCTTAATTTCTGGAAAAATTGTTTTCCTCAACCAAGAAAGAGAATCGCGCCTTATGTTTTTTTCCCATAGTAGAATTCCTTAACTATGCGCACTTTTTTTTGTCGTGCGGCTTTCCGATTTAACGCGAGATCCTGTTTACGAAGCGTCCGGCTTTCCCAAGTTTCACTGTATGATGTTTCATTTGAGAAAGAAATTCAATTGATTCGACGAATTGTGCGCCATATTTCAGAAACATTTCAGAAATGACGCATAAAGTACTGTGTGCGTGCTGTTCTTTTGGTACATCACCTCATTTTTTTTTTTTTTAAAGAAACATCACATTGGAGGGTGCTGTGGTTCGGCTGCTATGCAAGCCTCATCTCAGCAAAACTATATATTCTATAGAAAAAACCTCCGATGGAGTCTGAAGTTTCGAGTAGAATTTCCTCATGGGAAATTCTCGCCCATAACTTGTATTTTATTCGTCCAAGAATTCCCAGCAAATAAGAACAACATAGAAGCACTAACGGACTATGCAAAAAGAGCTGGTCTTAAATTCTTCACCACCCCTACTTTGAATAATTCCCATAACCAAACCGGAATTCTTATCAAAACCAGAATCCTTGAAGTTATGGGAGCACATGAACTTGAACTACTGCACAAGCTAACCCATCTCTCTCCATGTCTTCAATCGATGAAGTAGCATTGTTGAGAGCGTTTCCAAATCTGGTTATTTTTCAAGAACTTGAATATCTTTGCAAGTCAAATTGAAGATGATTTCGCATCCTACGTGGTATTAAACTGCATCGAAATATCTACAATTGTACAAAGCAAGATCTACTTCCCGAAGGTGGGAGACTGGAGCCAGGGCAGTTCAGATAAATTAATTGAAGACATTGCGGGCTCCAATCATTCTGTTCTGGACCAACTTATTTCTGGCTACATTCATGATTGGCTCATTGGAACAAACTTTATCAGCCAATCTGACCCAACTAAACATTTCTCTTTTAAAAGGAATGTACTCTCAACAAACGGAATCCGAAAATGCTACTAAACAGAAATTCAAGGACCTCGATTTTCTCACCAAAATAAGTGAGTCATCAATTGAAGCTCGGCGCATTCAAGATAGAAACTACCAAGAGAAAAATGCCTTCGAGAAATTCATGAAAGATGCGCCTAACGAGGTAAAATTGTCTGTTCTTAACACGATCAATATTAGCACGGGTGCGCCAAAGATGCAAGTTTTCAATCCATTTCAACTCTCTAAAGAAGAAATAAAATCGGCCATCAAAAGAGAAGTTGCTGTAGCCAAATCAATCGTGGAGAAACGCTGCAAAAGAGCCATTGAAGAGGAAGCACTTTTTGTAAAAAATTTCAACGAAATGACAAGGCAACAAGACCTCATGAACCACGTTTGTGCTTTTTTTTTTTTTTAAGAAACAGATATGTATTGAAGGATGCCGCTTACCTTAGCCGTGGGCGAACACTATATTTAGGAAAACCTTAACGCAATTGATTTTCCAGATGTGTACCGCACATCCAGTTTTCTTAGTGTCGCCCGGGTTTCGAACCGGGGTCTTAGGCGCAATAGGGTTACATTGGGTGAACTCATGTATTTTTATTTTTAAAAGAAACATCGTATTACGGAAAAAAATCATTGGACTAAGTCCGCCGACAAAAAAACTATATCGCTGTAGAAAAAACAATATATGTCGTAACCATATTTCAGGTGTGTATACTCACCCGGGGATTTCACTCAGAACTTAATCTGCCAAAAACCCCCTGCCCAAAATATGATCAACTTCTCATTCATCTTACCTTAGATGTTCAAACGTCATCGACCCATCGGATTAATCCGATGGAGTGCGTTGGATAATAGTCTTTCCAGTAAGCGAACAAAAACCACGCCGTCCTTTTCTTCCCTGCACCGAACCGAATAGACCCGCTTAATGACTTTAACAAACCAGTTAAGGCTTTTCAGATTTTCATACGTGACATCTTGTGGAGCTAGCATCTCTCGAAAATGCATTGGTTTTGTAGCGAACATCCAAAGCGCGTGTCTTGCCCGCAATTACCCTCCCAAGATTGGAAGTACTTGAAAGCTCTTCAGGATGTCTTGAAACGTTTTTGTGCTCTCACTTTGATACTACAAGCTTCGTCATATCCACGACCAATCAAACGATTTCCTTCATTTGTGGAGTCTTACATGATTTCTCTTCTGCGAAGGAGGAGGACATCCTGAGAGACATTCCATTTAATGCTTTCAGTTTGGAGAGAACTTGCTTAGCATATCTTCGCAGCGATTTCGAAGAGTAGTTGGGGGCAGGGGTGTTAGTAAGTAGTATTTTAAATATTTTTCGCGATGCTTTTGCTAAAAAAAAAATCCAAAATATTGTTATTTTCATGCATATTTAGTCTAGTACTGGTAGTTTTTATGCAAGTAGTTTCAATATTCTCTTCAAGAAGGTGCATCTCCACACTGATAGGGCAGAGCGAAAGAGTTCCATATCACAGCCGATCAAAACCGCGAGAATGTCCAAACAAGACTCGTATATTTGATCCCTTTTTACTCAAATTCGAAAGTAGCTTCGTCTTCATCCGAAATACTGATTGGCTCTTCGTCCAGCTTATCACCAGCTTCGGAGTCTCCGTGACTCCCCACCTCCTCTTCATCTCCGCCCACAGAAAGTACATATCACTCGCATCCAGCTCTTCATCCAAGTTTTTCTCAATTGAGTCCAAGGGAGAAAGTCTTCTTGATCCCAGTTAAAATGTATAGTTATGCGACATTCTCTGACAATGGTGGGTTGGCCTTCTTCTCTACCTGATGATGAATTTCATCAAGGTCTGGATCCGGAATAACGCCCTTCGACTAAAGCATTGACAACATTTTTTTATTGTCTCTGCTACTTCTTGCGTCCGTTAGCATGCACGTCACCTCGGAGAAAGTGACTCAGACGGCGAGGACATCGCTGGAGTACACAAATAGTCTCCTGCCATCTCATAGATGACGGGACACGTAGCTCTTTGCGATATGTAGGATTGTGCAACAATAAAATCCTCATCTTGTATCATTTCGTCTACATACCTCATCAGTTCGTTTTCCTCTGCGATCGATTTGCTCTTCAAGAGAATAGTTGGGGTTATATCGATCTGAGCCATCACTGGGTCTTCGTTTTCTCTTTGCATGTAATGGAAGTTTCTGCCTCTTTTCGTACTCCGTCTTTTACTTGTGAAAATGTTCAAATAGAGCTTCTTGAACAGCAACTAAAATAGTAGATTGAAAGCCACGTGCCCTGAGAATGTCAAACTATAAACGAGGATCAAGCACTGTGGCGATGTAAAGATTTTTTAGGGGTTCGATATTACAAAGCGGATATTGTAAATAGGGCGCAAGCCCCAGAACAGCAAGACGGTGGCTGAGAACAGCACGCTTCGTCATGTATAAAAGTGCTTGAATATTTTTTGAGAAACAAATATATATTCTACTAGCTTTTGCTAAATAGAATATTTTTCCAGGATGTTTTTATGTTTTTTATGCAAGTAGAATGTATTTAAGCAAAAAAGAATAGTTTATGCGAAAAACACTACTTACTAACATGCCTGGTTCATAGTAATGTTACGAGGACCCTCGCGGTGAAACGCGTATTTATGAAAACCCATCACATCAGTAGTTATTACACTGCAGCCATGCTTCGCACCCGGGACGTACACCCCAATTTTTGGTCCGACTATACATCCCCACAAGGTATAATGATCACAAAAGAAATGAATCGGAAAGTGTGCTTCGCGCTCGAGATACCATGGGACTGCTAAAATACAAACACCTCATAGATTTTAAGTGGATTCGTCAGGGCCTGGACTACTGGGGTAGGTGACCTGCACATAACCAAAACACCCTGCAACCTTCGCTTATATTCATCTCTCTTTCAAAAGCGTTATATGTGAATTCAATCCTAGTGCTTTATTCGTGAAACAATTGTTTAGACTGGCCGCAGATGGCTTCGATAAAAACATCTTGAGAGTCAGAGTTACACTTGACGAGCACCAGCACCAGCACCAAGCGATTGTTGTGGATACACCCGTACACCAGCGGTATGGGGCCGTTGAACCGGGGAGAATTCCGACAGAAAGGCGGGGTTATAAGGCTATTTGGTTTGTTTCGCTCACATGTATCTCTGATATTTATTGTGTGAAAAATTCTGTTGTTTGTGGCGATATTCTGTAGTGGTAAAGGTGCTCACATGTGAGGTTTATTGGCTGCGAAATTAGCCTGACAGAACATCAGTGAACCAAAAGTCCTGGACTGAAGTACCCGGCATCGTGCTCAGCCTTCATTAGGGGCTTTTTCCTTGAATTTTAAACTTCATGGACAGAACCCACAAATAATCCAAGCTGTGGTATTGAGAAACCCCGTTTGTGGTGCCCGATACACAGATCAGTGGAGAGGAGTGTACTCATACGTCAAGTATGCGGACTAAAGCTACTCCACAGCAAAAAAAAATTCTTATTCAACAGGTACGAAGAGGTATAAGCTGTTCTTGATCGAGGTGTAACAAGTGTTTTCACAATATCACGGTCTCATGTCCCATTGAGACTATGTTTTACTGAATGTGTCATTGGTGCCCACAGACTTTGAAGCACCAATTCTGACTCCTCGCCCAAGCGATTAATGAGTGTTTTCTATTCAAATGGCGTCGTGTGGTGCTCTTGAACTAATATATTTAGTTACATTTGAGATCAATTAGTCACTGGTTTTCGAACACGTACATCATCTTTCAGTCTAGACTGTAATTTTTGACGCGGTTCGTTAGTCTTGGTTTGCCTCTGTGCCCACTTGACACTCCGAGTAAATCTCTTCGGCTTCGATTTAAGAGGCAGGTTTTGCTTAGTGACTAATGCAGTTTCTGCTAATCCAGTTTCCGATTGCTGATATGGGATCCATGCACCCCCTGGCATTTAACTCACTTGGTCGCCAGTTTGCTGTGGTGCGTGCTCCGAACTTCCTGCGGGCTCTGAACTTCCTCTGATTTTCAGATTTTGTGATTCGTCATTTGAACTCAATGTAGAATCAGAACGTATTTTCTGGTGGAGCAGATACTCATCTTGGTTGAGAGGTTGAAGTTTTTGCTGTGCTTCTTCCTCTGATAAATCATCAAGTTCATCTCCAATGCCAAAAAAATCCTTAATCGACTTCGACTCTCCTTTCGCCTTCTCTTTAATTATCTTCAGTAGTGACGATGGACGCTTTACGCCAGGTAAAAAGCTGTTGGATCTTTATCACCGAACTTACGATTAACATGTGTCAAGTTGACTTCCTTGAAGTAAAACCTCTGTTTAATTAATTTCACTTGCACTGCATGAAATACAAATAGGGATGGAAAACAAGATGCTTTATGTTGCTATTGTTCTCGGTCCCTGAAAAATTGATTATCTTCAAGAATCCAGGCTTCTCAGCCGAATTGATCAGTGGGATCAAGAATGCTTTCCTCAGGTCTACAGCGAGTACCAAAAAGATGTTATGGATGCGACAGTCGATGAATGTGCTGGCGCAGATCAGATAACCCCCGAAGTATCTAATGGCTCTGGGTGGCTTTTTCTCGATGACGATGCAACAGAAGGCGACAATGACGAACTTGAAGCGTATCTCAGGGATCCACGCAAAAACAAAAGCATGGATGTCCTTGCTTTTTACAAAATTCATAAAAATCGTTTTCCGATTTCGTGCATGGCGAAAGACTATTTCGCTGTTCCTGCCATGTCAGGCCTTCGGAAGCACTATATTCCCGGGTTGGAAATACTGTTACAAATAGGAGAGGTAGGCTTCTGTCAAGATCGGTATAATCATTGGCAATACTCACGTCACGAGGGCTCATCACGACTGACGAAAGAAGTGGAGCAGGATACAGAGTTTCTCGAGTTCATCGCTGCACAAAATCAAGAAGAGGAAACGGGGCTAGTGGACATGACGCCCAAACCGAATTTGAAAAGGGAGTCTGAAAAGGTTGCCAATCTTGATGTATAGGCAGCACTCTGTGGTCGATGCACATTTGCGTCTTTCTATTGTGTAGATTTTTCCTTAATTAGAAGCTCGCTTTTATCAGTCAATACTGATAGCCGCATTGTTTCACTCGAGATTAGCCTATCCTGGGGAACTACAGCTTGATGTTCTTTTCAACGCAGACAGTACGGTAGCGTAGCCTTTTCCCAACGCTACGAAAATGTCTACGCAGCATTTTCCACAACGCTACGCCGCTTAGCTACTTATGCGTAGCGTAGACGTTTTGAAGAATTCTGCTTGTAGGTACTTTCCGGCCAAACCGGGAGGTATATAAACCCGCTGAGCAGATTATAGGTCATTCAGAGTATAAACGGCTTACTTTGGATTTATCATTCTTTGAAAAGTTTTGTGAAGGTTTGGTGGTGGTAGTCTTGTTGGATCTGAGCAGCGTCCAGTTGTGAAATCACCATGAGATCAAAGGATTTTTTTGGAACACCTGATTTTTCACTAAGATTATACCTGACAATAGCTGGAGGGAGTCGTCCATTGAACAATGAACATTATTAGCTAGAGTTTTAGTATAATTGAGTATAGCGATTATCATGGAGTCATATCCGGACATGGCGATCGAAGAGACGGCAGGGACGCCGTCATGAACGTTAACATTGGGTATTTTCTCGTGCTCGTGGTGCTTTACTGCGCCTTATTGTCTAACCTCAGGGTTAAAAAAATCAATCAAATATTCCATGATTAAATCTTTGACGCGAGAAAAGTTTTGACAAACCGCTGATCATTGTTGCCCAGATCACTCAAGATTCAAAAGTATCATGATGTATTATCGTGCAATCTCTCTTCGACGATACGAATGGTGTGCAATTCTCGAATGACCGGGAGAACGGAATTGATCGAAGGTGAAATTACTCAGCCCCCCACACAAACGCAGCAAAAGAGCGGGGGAATTGTCTGAAGCCATACGATATGTGCGCCCTGACTTCGGAATAACCGGGCCTCATAGTAACACTTTTCTTGACCCCGACATATTCAAATGAGAATCTGCCTTCTTACCCTGGTCCTCGTGCTCAATTCAGCCTTGACAGTTGCTGTTCTGGAAGTGTATAAGCCACCAGACCTGAATGATATATTATGGCAGCTCGTAGATCTTTCAAAAATCCGCCTGAACCCACAAGGCTACTCTGGAAATGGACAATCGGGAAAAACTTTGAAGGCAGATGTTCTTGATTTAGAAGACACAAAGCCAGAGGACCAATTGGACAGATTCATCAACACTTTAAAGACTTTCGTGAACGACACCTACTTTTCTGTGGCCAGCTTCGAGGCACAAGAAAGTCAGCTTCGTAACCAGCTTTGGGACATAGAGCACAATATCCGCAAGCAGGAATTCCAGCAGTTTCTCTTTGGTCCGGGGACCCCTGGACCTCTTTCTCCTCGTCCCAAGCAATTGGTGGACCGGCTCAGATTTGCCAATTACATGTTGACAGTAATGGAGGAATCCATTGACGGGTTGAAGTTTTTCAACAATATGGGCAGCATTGGTCAGCATTTGGTGCGATGTGTCATCCAGCTCAACGTGCGGCTTTTGATGTTACGGAACTCTCTGGGAGAGCCCGACGCGACCATTCCTGGGTACGCTCAATCCGTGTACCTCAACACGCAGTATTTGGAGTTTTGGGGGAGCTTGTACCATAAAATGGACAATTTGCCAATGAGTATTGCCACAAGGTTTGAAACGGTATACCGGCAGGCGTCGCTCACACTTGAGGTTTTGGCCAGGTATGGTAAGTCAATGGAGTGATTGTTTCAAATCGCGTTGTGTTTTTTCAGAATATGAAAACAATGAAAGCCTTTGCCAAAAGCCCATTTCCCCAAGCGCCCGTTGAAAATAAGGTTTCTCGAAGGAGACTAGGGATGAACGCTGAAGCTTTCTTCTGTAAAATCTCTCCCTCTCACGATATAGTAAATCAAAGTGCAATGCACATGATGTTCTATGCATCGTCCCAATGTAAGGCCACGCGTATATTTTCGTCCCGCCATGACATGTCTGTTGAACTAAATCAACTTTGTCCATTGTCTCGCCCATGTACAAACGGTTTCTGACTATCAAGGGCGACGTGGTTCAAACCCCAGAAAATTAACTTCTTCCTCCTTTCAACCACTATTTCGCTCCCCAAGACAAGTTATCGTACCCAAATAACCAAGGGCCCACAGTATGACGAACAACTAACATGCTAAGCCCCACGGCTAGCTGGATTCCCAAAAGAAGCCAGCAAAGTGTATCCTCGCGCATAGGCCCGCACCAGACCAAAGCCAAGTTAATGATGGTGAAATTCGAAAACCTCGTGATCTGCCCGTTCGCATCTCTTTCCACTTTGACCAATCTGAGCATAGCCAAAAGCCCGAGGATGAGCCTGCCCAACCGTTTGGAGCCGTTGATTTCGCCGAAGCTGGCGTTCATCAAGCCCGTTTGCTCGTCAAACCTCGGGAGTCTGTGCCGAGGACAGGGCACGACGTGAAACAACTGCGGCACCGAAAACACAAAGTTGACGATCTGCGGCAACAAGAAGATGAGAAGCGTTTTCGAAAAGTGGCCCAAGATGCCCACGATCGCAAACACCATCCCGCTGAAGTAGCAGTACGTGTCGCCCACAAACACCTGTGCGGGGTAGCGGTTGTACTGCCAGAGCCCGACGGAAACGCCCAAGAACGGGATGATGAAGATCGCCGAGAGCATGTGCGAGTCATATGCCGCCATGGAAATCGAGTCGCTCATCAAGTAGCACATGTCGTTGGCGAGAAAGATCACCGCCAACACGATGGACTGGCCCACCTCGAGGCCGTTGATTCCGGCGAGAATGTTGATCGAATTGGGCGCAAAAATCGACAACGCAGACATGTATCCGTAGTAGAACACACCCAAGTCAAGCAACTTCGGCGCGGCCACCCTGGCGAACTCGTAGTCGGTGGCCAAGGTGGTGAACTTGAGGCCCGTAACCAGCGTAACCAACGCATTGGCAGCGTTCGCGAACGAGCTCACGCGCTCGAGTAACGCCTCGCCGTAGGCGTAACGCGTAACGAACAGGGGCACCACCACCGCGGTTACGCTGAAGTTTACGTAGTAAACGATCAACAACGGGAGCGACGCCACAGCGGGAAGAAAGAACTTGTGCCGCCAGCGGATATCAAAAAGATCGTCAAAGAAGCCAAGGAGAAGCGTGCACATAAGGCACAACGCCCCGGAAAGGTACTCGGCAAGCTTGTTGTGAGGAAACAAGTTGTGATTATCGACGGATTTGTACTGTTCATTGTACAACTCCGAGAGCGCGTCGTCGTTCGCCATCTCGGCGAAAGACACGAGATACTTGAAAAATACAAACGGGATGATTGTCACGAGCAAAACCATGTACGTGACCCCGGGAACGACGCCCATGGCCTCGGGAATAGCCTTCCTTGTACGCTTGGATAAGTCGACACCCAGTAGCCCGATTTTCATGAAACTTTCGCCAAGCCGCGGGATGAGGTGTGCAGTGATGGCGTACCCAAAAAGACCGAACGCCGTGGCGGTATTTAGGGGGCTGTTGGTCTTTAAGAGACCGCACCCGGCAATAAGCGCAGAGATCTGTGCGAGCTTCATGGCTGCCTTTTGTTGATGTGCTTTGAAAGCAATTGAAGCAATTGACTGGGATTGACTGCAATTGTCTTTTCTAAAACACAGAGGCGGGCAATGCGGAGTAGACTCCTGTAATTCCAGTACTTGCCTGAGCCCGTAACGGTGCGCTGGAACTGAAGAAACTGTTTACATTCGCGGTGGGCAGGTCACGTGACTCTACGTGGTGCCTCGAGCTTACTGTTATGGTTGGCATTGGGCAGTGTGAAGCTATTTGGTTATTGGATCGTCTGGAACATTTCCACTCAAGCTTATTGCTTTTTGTCGAATTTGGTTGTGGATTCGGAGTGAAAGGGGCGGTACCTTGAGGACTCGAAGCGGCCCATTTTCTGTGTCTTCCGTATTGCCTCCGTCTTAGCCTACGTACAGTGAAACCTCGATAAGTGAATATCGCGCTAAATGAATAACCTCGATAAGTGAATAAAATTGCGTGTAAAAAATTGCGGGAGCTCACCACAGATACTCAGAGCTATGAAAAAAATATCACGCAGAACAAAGCACTCAAAGGCGGTACATACTTGGCATTTATTTAATTGACACTTTAGCCAAATCCAGAGAACTTGTACAAAGAACATTTTGTGATTTTCATTTTTGGCTAAAGCTAATGGAATCCCAAAACAAAATGCGCATTTAATTAATTTTTATCAATTTTTAGAGAGCAATTTTCTGGTGACAAAAACTAAAAATATAAAATTTTATTTAAATAGGTATTATCGTCTCGAAATTCTCTATTATGCCCACTTACTTTCATAATTTTATACACTTTCAGGAATTAACCTCATCAAGAAAACCACCCAAATCCTCGATAAGTGATATAGTGAAACTTGGATAGGCCGGACCTAATTACAATCGTCGTTTTGTACTCCTTATCCAATAAAGAAGTAAATTCCGGTATATAAACCAGGTTTTACTGCATATTACAATAGCGTCCTGCATGCATGGCCGCAAGAGCTATACTCCACTGTTATGGGGATGTTCATTACAATATTTGGAATAGCGAAGAATTTAGTGATGTTTGATATTTCAGCTATTAAGAATAACATCTTCCCTTCGTTGAGCGCCGATATATCTCTTTTTGAGCCTCTTTTTTTGTCTTTGGCTAAGGATTCTTCTCTTGTCCATTATCCGAACTATCATTCATAAAAATCCGAGCAGAATTGCGGGTGAACACGCGGCTACGCGACCTGAGGCAGGGGGAAATGGTTTTAATGCATGTTTGCAACAATCTCACGAAGTTTTGGGTCTTGACCAGGCCGAATTCGCCTTCAAAAGAGCCTCTTTTTTTTAAGCGGGATTTCTGGAAAAATTGTCTTCCTTAATCGATAAAGAGAATCGCGCCTTATTCAAGTTTTTTTCCCATCTTAACTATGCGCACTTTTTTTTTTCGTGCGGCTTTCCGATTTAACGCGAGATCCTGTTTACATAGCGCCCGGCTTTCCCAAGTTTCACTGTAATACATCTCAGCTTCTAGTGTTTGCAAAAAGTGAATCTGGCCGATAATCCCGAACTTTGAGACAGAAAACGGTAACGTAAATAAAAGAGTTGTTTTGAACACGGTATCATCCTGGACAACTGTATCTCATATTGATCCTGTCTTGACTCCATCGTGACAAGTTGCTATCCCTAGACCTGGGAAAGTATCCCTCATCTGACAGGTTTATGCGAACGGAAGCCGGTGATCATATCGGAATTTAATGTTATATTAAATATACTTTGTGTACAGTTCATGGGTTCTATGGCATAGAAGAGAGGTTCAAAAGTGCTTTGGTGCTTATTTTCGTTGTCCATGTAATAAATCGGAAAAAAACGGGCAAGCTCAAGACACACTGATTCATCGAAATCCCTACGATTTCTTCGTAAACGATAAACTATCGTAAAGTCTGACGATGTCTACGATCGTGATGGGTCTGCCATCGTAGGTCGTCGTTAAAGGAAAATCTCGATAAGTGGATACCGCGCTATATGGATAACTCGATAAGTGGATAAATTTACGTGTAAATAATTGCGGGAGCTCACTACAGATGCTCAGAGGCAGAGCTATGAAAAAAAATATTAGGCAATACAAAGCACTCAAAGGTAATACATTACAATTGATTCTTGAAAAAAAAAACCTGGCTTTTTTTTTCACTTTAGCCAAAACCAAAGAACTGGTATAACAAGAATTTTGTGATTTGTACCTATTTGCTACAACTAAGGGATTCACAAAAGAAAATGCGCATTTCTGTTAGGAGATAACCTAACAAGGGACTCGATGAGGCAGGGGTAACCTGAATTATAGCTTCTAGTCTAATCCGTAGGATTATGCTATACTATGTACCTATACTAAGGATGTATTGGTGTGCTTGTAGCGAGTCCTCTAGAGAAAGACATAGTTGTCATCTTTCTCCGTTGGAGGAACCCAATGGTTTATCTGAAGCGCGTATTAGAGTACGCGCGGACTCACGTTATTAGGAGACAGGGCTCACGCCCAATCTCTCATAATTTCATTAATTTTCTACAATTTCTAGAGGTTAAGGTGTTTAACCCAAATACGGCTCAGACCCCGGGCTCGAACCCGGACGACATCAAAAACTGGATGTGCGGTCACATCTGGAAAATCAAGTGTGTTAAGGTATTCTATAGAATATATAGTTTTCGCCCACGGCTAAGATAAGCGGCATCCTTCAATACATATCTGTTTCTTTAGATAAAAAGAAAAATTTCCGTAATTTCAAACACTTTCAGAATTCACTTCATGAAGAAAACTACACTTTCCTCGATATCTGGATATCCTCGATAATTGAAAAAAAGTACGCGTTTTTTGATGTATCCACTTATTGAGGTATCACTCTATTGTCGTTAGCGACGCCTACGACGCAACTGCCGCGCACCAAGCAGTGTTGCGCGCTGGCGTATTTTTGCGTAAGTCGTAATCAGAATTACGCCATTACGCTAAAATTACGATTACGATTTACGATTACGACGACTCCCATTTTCGTAAATCGTAATTTTTTCGTAATACGTTTTAGTTAGATTTTTTTACGGTTTTATTACGATTTATTACAATTTTATTACGATTTTTCTTACAATTTACGATTTTCACGGTCCTAGAAGGTCTTTCTCCAGTGAGGCGCTCATTAACCAGTGCTGCACATCTTGTTCAGATATTGGATTTAAGCCCTAAGCAGAAGCACTTGACATGCACGTGTTCACGGCCGTGAAATTTTGATAGTCGAATGCTCCACGCTCTTTAATTGAAAATTTTTTTTTCTTGAGAACAACTCACCTCATTTACGCCGCCTTCTCCGAAGCCACTTTTACCGTTCTCCGTGCCCAACTACGATGACGGATATCTCTTCGGACGAGTTTTGTTCACGGGCTGAAGTCAACTCCAATGAGTCGAATCAGCTGAGTTCGCCTGCTTTCAGATTTTAGTGACAGGGCTATCCTCTATATCGGCACCGCTCTTTATCCAAATTACAAACTCAAATATTTTGAGACCACAGAATCGTTCCCGCGTGTCTTGGTAAGTTGCATCGCGAAAAAATTGGAAGATTTGTTCAAACTTTACGAAAAGCACTACGGAACACAGAGATTGCAAAATGAGGTAGCTGTTGAACACGGCTCATGAAGTGACAATCGGCCAGGCAGGATTAAACTCCCTTATCTTAGTGACCTTGAAGGGTCTGGGGACGAAGAAAACGAATTCGCGGCCCACCTTTTTGAAAAAAGTGAACACGTCGATATCGTCGATTGTTATCGCAGCAGGAAAAGATAATTTCCTATACTATATCAGCTTGCAAAAGTCACTTTGCGTAATCCAGCTATGTCAGCGCCGGCAGAATCCTTTTTTTCAAAACGCGGCGATATGATCACAAAGAAGAAAAATAAATTTTTTCCAGCCACAACCAAAATGATGGCAGTGGTCAACGACAAGGTGACGAAAAGAAGGCCAGATGATTTTGACCTGGGTGTGGAATCTGATGATGAGAACACTGAAGATGACGTGGAGATATGCGACCTGGTCGCGAGAGAGATCAAGGACAATGATGATTATGAGATGGAAATCGATGTTGGTGAAGTTGTCGAGATCAGTTGAGTACATAAATTCTTGATGATCGGATAGATTCGCTATTTTCGAGTAGTTTTATTATCTCTCCGAACACAGTATCGAAGTAAGTAAATACATAAATCCATGATATCAACACATTTTCAAGGTGTTAAGTGGAGAGACTGCCCACAAATAAGAGTAATTTAGCTAATCACTGTCTCATACTAATGAAGGTTATGGTAGCGTAGTATTCGTGTTATGGCAATTTTCGGTAGCGTGTTTCCATACTTTAGATTTGAATTTGTTGCGGTTAGATAACAATTTACGAAAAAACTACGAAAAATTACGCCATAATTACAGTTTACGATTACGATGGTGATTACGATGGCTCCCGAAAACGTAATTTGAAAAGTGGTGGTAATTACGCAGGCCTCTAATTTCGTAAATCGTAGTCTTGGCGTAATCTTGGCGTAACGCGCAACACTGGCACCAAGACCAATTCAGCTCCTCCCCATACAGCAGTAGCAAATACACCCCGGGAGTTCTGCCGCCACAGACTGTAAATCGTCAAATAAAGAGGAAGGAATAAGTGCTCAAAACACTCATTCACCTTTTCCAAAAACTCTGAAGAAAAATCACTATGAGGGCCCTCCAGACCGGGCACGATGAGCTCATCCACGATATCTGCTACGACTTCTACGGGCGGCACGTGGCCACGGCTCTGTCGGATCAGCATATCAAAGTGTTCGATATGGACCCTGTCACCCAAACGTGGGTCTTGAACGACTCCTGGAAGGCGCACGACCTGCTGGTGGTCAAGCTCTCGTGGGCACACCCCGAGTTCTCCAGTTTCAAGATTTTGGCATCTTGTTCATACGATCGGACCGTCAAGATATGGCAGGAAATGCCCAACGAGATCCAGGGCCTGGGCCGCCGGTGGGCGAAGTTGGCGACGTTGGCAGTGGAGTCGTTTGGGCCTATCTACGACGTGCAGTTTGCGCCTTCTCACCTAGGACTCAAATTGGCGTGTGTGGGATCGGACGGAATCGTCCGGATCTACGAGCTGGTCGAACCGGCGGATCTCAGTGCCTGGGAGTTGACCTCCGAGATCCCGATCTTGGCGCTGCAGGTGCCGGCCAAGAACCTACAGAGCAGCTTCTGCATCGAATGGTGTCCCTCCAAATTCGCTAAAACCGAGAAGTTCGTGGTGATTGCGTTGGACCAGGGGTTTATATACAGTAGCGGCTTTAGTTCGGGGCCCACCTCGGCGCCGGACTCGGCCCACTTTGGTGCCTCCCACCCCGAAGCTTTGAGGTCATCTGACCACCTTGAGGATGTCGGCGCAAATGTCGAAAAACAGGCCAAATTCGTCAAGATATGCAGTCTCCCGGAACACAACGGGCTCATACGGTCGGTCAGCTGGGCTCCGTCCATGGGCAGGAGCTACCACCTACTAGCCACGGGGTGCAAAGATGGATATATACGCATATTCAAGGCATACGAAAGTGCGAGCGGAGAACTCAAGATCGAACTCGTGGCGAAGCTCAATGATCACCGCCAGGAGGTGTGGCGCGTGCGCTGGAACTCGACGGGCTCGATCTTGAGTCTGGCGGGTGATGACGGGAAGGTCAGGTTGTGGAAGTGCAACTATATGAACCAGTGGCAGTGCATGAGCGAGATTAATACGAGCAATAGGCAGGAGGGCGGTGAGGGGTACCCGCCGCCTGTTGAGCAGTAGCGTTTGTCTGGGATGTTTGGGTTGTTCTGAAACACTCTGGGACGTTCTGTGGAGTTCTGTGATGTTCTGTGATGATGGAAGTATACTCAAGCTTAGATGAATGAGAATGTGAAATTCGATCTCATTCTCATGGCTCTTCGAGAGGAAAGCCACAACAGTCACACGTTGAACCCAATTCACCGTTCCACCAAGTATTCAATTGCAGGACCTGCCCAGCTTTGTGGGAAGCCCAACGCCTCGGTGATAGTCACCTGTGTACTCAACACAGTCCCCACTTCCGATTACTGAAATGTGAGAGGTCAATGTGCCTTTTCCAGGTCGAGGACACTAATCTTGGTTGATTTACTCGACAAGTCGGATGGTAAGTTGAAGGTAACTGAAGTCTTGTCTCCGGTACCCCTCACAAGTGAAGAGACATGTGACTACAGGGCTGCTGTCGGGGTGGGCGACCACTCAAAGCTCATAATCTGGCTCTATCACAGCAGAAGGCCTGATACTGGGGAGCATGAATTATCAGGTGACGTGATCTATGCACTGAAATACATCTTCGAGGCCGTCCACAGACTTGTCACTATTTTTGCACCCGCACGATGATTCCAAATGGATAGGATGTGGCTTTAGTACTCGTGACTTGGAACCTCTCAAAGCTTGAAATGGGCAGGTCTCGCTCTGTTCTAATTTTGGATTGACGTCAAGAGTGGAGGTGCAGGCGAATGGCCGATCAAATCATGTCTTTCTTGGGGCACTCAAAATTTTGTCTCTCTGTGGACAATTTCCATCCAACCGGATAACCGGGCAGAAGTCAAGCCTTCAAAGCGTACCAAGAGATGTTTTTTGGAAGATACTTGACCCATGTGACATAGACAGGCATTGTTGGCATTGACAAAGAACCCGCACCCTGTGTTCTTCAGCTGATAGACGATATTGACCAACATGAGGCACGTGAATGACGATGTCATGGCAAAGCACAACAAAGCCAAAGGCATACCACAAATGATAACCACGAGTGTTCTTACGAAATAAATTCCTAGTGAGATTCCGTCACATGGGTCTCATTCGATTCACCAAGCATGAGACCCCACTTAAGGTTTGTGATTACTGCGAAAACGAGTGCCAACGGAACGGCCTCCACATAAAGCTTACTCCACCTTCCCGAAAGCACACATCCTTTGATTGAGACGCATCGTTCCTTAAATTCCTTGACAGACAGAACTCCCTGGGTGGCCCAGAGTCTGGGTACTTCCATGGTCAAGGGAGCAAAGCCGAAAATTTTAAGAAGTGCGTACAAACAAGATGTGATCTAAACATGTAACACACCACAATGGACAAGACTAGAACGCCGCATGAAGACTTATTCCCGGTAGAGAGGAAGTGGTTCACAAGGCTTGCATATCTTCAAATTGTCGGGAAATTGGTTCTTCTCCTCTTCCGGGCTCGCATTGTATGCCTTGGGGTGCTTTTCTCTCCAGTATAGCACGAGTCTAGCTGTTGGTCTAAAGGATTCGATTTTCTTTTCTGCTGAGGTGGAATCTTTCACAAGGTTTCCCATAATACGATATAATGCGGCAATGGAAAACTTCTCATATGATGTCAGATACTTTGGGAAAGTGGCGAAAATTTGGACTCGAACTGCCGGCTTCACTTTGTGATTCTCAAAATTGCCGGTTCGGAAAGACGATGAAATCAAGAGAAAACATCCCATTTTTTGCTGATCAAAAAGCTTATCCACGCTCATGAATGTACTCCTAGTGATCTCATCAATTTTGGTCATGGCTTCTTAAAATCTTTCAACCATCATAGAACATCTTGAAAAGGACAAACACATGTGACTGTCCCACTCTGTACTGTACCAGAGGAGCCATTGAATTCCTACAACTCATGCTTCACTCGGGGCTTATAGTCCAGTCACTCAACCCAAAGACAGCGCCACCTTCACTGACCATAGGGACGCATATACACCTGGAACAAAAGTGAGGAGTCAGCTACAAAGCAAGTATACAAAAAGTTGCGGTCTTCTGCTGACAGCGATAAGATCGTGCAGTTCACCAACGGGAAAAGTGTCTGTCATTTGTTAATCGCATCTCGAAAGAAAGAATTCCCAAGAACATGAATGCTTTTCCAGTCGAAGAGGGTTCACGACGTCAAGCGCAAGTTATCGTCATTAGTGAAACACTACAATCAAGCCAGCGAGAGCCATCAAACGGATCGCTTACTAGTGGCAGCCGAGAAGATCGCTCTTTGGTTTGGTCCATTAGTGAACGTCTTCTCACATTCATGAAGTGCTTTATATGTTCTCTGCTCGTTTTGACGATCTTATTAGACCAATCAAAACGTACAAGGGAATGGTATATGATTCGCACGATGCTGCACATATCAAAAAGAATGAATAGGGCGACTTCAACGATAAAGCCGAACCGTGAATTGCATAAATTCAGTGTCTGGCCAGAGACAGATCTTTACGTGAGCAATAAGAAAGTTCAAGAGCGAAGAGATTGGGGAAAGTTGAACAAGTTTTAGTTGATTGACTGTCTGATTGCGCTGATGCAAACGAGAAAAGAATGATTATCTCTGATGAAGCCGTCAACCAAGTCAAGTCTCTTTGAGCAATCAACAGGCGCACTACAAAGATGACGTGTTTATCCGGAGATACCTGCTATGTTGTGATCATCAACTTATCTGCTCACTGATGTCGTTGGACATACTGTTTTTGATGTAATGATACACAATGGCATAAATAGTCGGAGAGCCTTTCGATACAGCTTTGAATAGCTTGTCGATTTCGGTTTCGATGTACTTATGGGGTGGAGATTGAGGGTTGGTGTTTGGGAGTCAGAGGTGTTAGGACAGGGCGACAAAACCCCCGTCATTCTCAGATCTGTCGAGGCCATATTGTTTCAGGCCAATATCAAATAAAGGCTCGTGGATTCGATTTCAGATGATAATTGGCCCATAACAGTCGGTCGGATGTTAAAGTGGATTGATTGTATTAAGGGAAGAAGAACTTGGATGCACCAGTGGAGGTCCCGCAAATCAAGTGAATCAGCAGCATCATGAAGCTCGATCAGAGTTTTGGAAGCTCGTCAGATGCGGCACAAAGGTACAAATTGTTAGGCGAGACCAATATGCGACTCCTCTGTCTGCTCTTCCTCACTGTCACTATCAGAGTCGTGCTCCAAAGATTGTTGACGCCGACAGCTCTAATTTATTCGTCGTTAACACTTCGTGAGTGTCAGGCAAGAACACTCTCATAAACCAACGTCATCAACTGAGATAAGAGTTCCCGTTTTGAGCAAGGTATGATTTCAAAACGTGCTGGAGATGGGCTCGTGAAGGGCCGACGCCTTCTCGATGTGTGATGATACAATTATCTTGAGCTAATGGACATGATTTCATTTTTCTATGAGAAAAACTGGACAATCCTGGGGGTTGTTTCTGGCATTCGTCGAGCGAACTGTGAGAAACCATATGATTTACATGTGATAGACAGCATTCTTGGCCGTGTGTGGGCTCACGTTTTTGTTCTTGTCCTGATGCATTCACTTTTGGAGGAACATCCCCTCAGTGGGCAAATGTGCGTCAGCTGTCTCCTCAATATGACACCTTTTAGGATCGGATTGATCATCAGCTTTCTTAATCCTGCTGGAGCCAATTTTTTGGAACCCGATGATGACTTCCGTTTTCGGAGTATCCTGGACTCAATGTCTTCGTGTTGCTAACTTCAAATCTGTTCCTGACTTGGGTTTACTTTCTCGTGAGTGGGAACGAAGAGGGCGTCGAAGCCTACATTATTTTTAGCGGAATTTACTGGAAGTTTCAAGACACATTCCTGATAACGCTCTGATTAAGGTTTGGGAAGTGTTTTCCTGAGAGTTAAGATTTTCAATCCGTATCATTCATCATCCAGCATAATTGTGAGGCTCTGCAAAACCTCATAGTGACAAAGCTCACACCTTTCCTGGGATGACAGATGAGATGCGGTTTCAGTCTCACCGCAAAAAAACAGTTTTCTTTTCGAGGACCGGTTGAGATTTTTAATTCCCTTGCGGTGCTTAAATCAGGCGCTTTGGGTCCACCATTGGTCCATCGGTGGTTAATTTATCGGTGCTTGGTTCGTCAAGTATAAGCTTGTCATAAGCTTGTCAAGTATAAGCTTTGAGATGGTTGCGTTTTTGATCACTAGACCTTCAATCACTGGACTGTCAATCACTAGTTTTTTCGTCGCTGGCTCGCCCATCACCGATGTAACTAATGATCCTTCGAAATCAGGTCCCTGGATTTCCAACGTGCCTTCTATTAAGTTGGAGACTTCTCTGCTGGCCTGACAGGTGGATCATCAAAGATGATGTCTGAAGCATCTGCTGCTGCAACGAAAACATCTGCCAACTTCCTGAAATTCGCCGCATACTCATTGTATGACGACGGTGAAACCACGACATCCTTCGAGGGCTTTCTATGATCAGTTTTGATGGATTTGGAGAAGTTTTCTGGTGGTTCTCTCGTTCCCTGTTTACACTGTTGCGGTCTGATCTCTCCATTTGGCTATGTGTGTTTATCCATGAAATTGTCACTGAGAAAACTTTCGGAGAAGGTGCTCAGCACCAGACACTTTTGCTCGTTTTGCACTCGGACCTTCTTTTTGGTTCGAACGATCTGGAGTCGAACTGACAACATCTCTTTTTGGGCTTTGATGATCTATGCGAATGCTCACCAGACACTTGATGACCAGACATTTGATGTTGGCTTTATTCTTTCAAAATCCGCTGGTGGTCTTGATTTCTCAGGTGATAGACCTCCTTTATGTTGTGTTGGCTTAAAAGCAGGACTTGAGCCAGAACTTCAGAAACATCTAACATTTCCAAAGCATTTTCTGTATCATGCTCAGACTCAGGTGTCAGATGGTTCCTCCGGAATCAGCACTGTGTGCATCAAGTGCAACATCACTAGAAGCGGGCTCGGTGATCGAAATATCGTAAATGGCCAACCTGGGAATAACCCTTTTTTAAGGGAGATTCCACACCCGTATCCATATCTAAATCGTTGTCCCTATTGACCTTGTGCCTATTGACCTTGTCCCTATTGATCTTGTCCTATGGATCTTTACTCTGAGCAAAACAATCAGCCACTTCCCCGACATAACCTTACCCCGTTGCATTTACCTATATGTCCACTCACGAAAAATCTTTCAGCTCTTCAAACGAAATCTTTCAGCTCTTCAAACGAAATCACCCTCTCATTCACTTCTATATATTTCTCTTCCTCTTCTTGAGCACCGGTGCCCCGTTGTGGGTCTCCTTGCCCTCGCCAAGCTCGTCCCAGAACTCCTCATTCTCCTCGGCGTTTTTCTTCTCGGAATCCTCCTGTTCATCGGCATCACCATCGTCCAACATTCGGATACTACTGATCTGCGTGCCGAGGTACACTTTCAGCACAAGCTTTCGGGAGTCGATTTCGAAAACTCGCAAGTATCGGTCAAGACCACCAAACACGACCAACCCCTTTTCCAACGACACATCCACGCCGTGGATCGCACCGGTATTACCGCCCTCGGAGTACTTTCCCAAGAGCTTGAGCCCAGGCCTATAGAAGGTGCCTGCAGACGCCGAGACTATGCGGTGGGCGTTTTTCTCGACCTGGGTCAAAGACACCCGCGCCACGAACGTGTGTGTGTCGGACACAATGATCTCGTCCTGGGCCTTGGTGGCGAAAGTGAGCGAAATGATCGGGTTCTCGCACACTTTGTACGACCCGGTAGGGTCCTTGTGCGTCTCGGTGTTGTATGTCCGGATGTGCCCGTATCTGGACGCGGCCACGAGCTTGTGCTTTTTGGGGTTATCGTTTTTCACGAACAAGATGTGCGAGATCCAGATCGGAACATCGAGGCCCAAGTGGTCGGGGCCCACGTTTTCGGCCTTGAAGAGAGTCTTGATTGTCCACGCGTCGGCGCTGTTGAAGTCGTCGCCCGTGAACGTTTTGCCGCTTTCAAAAAGCCGGACGATCTGGAGGTCGTTGTCCTTGCCGCCGTAGGCAAATACCCCTGGGTTGTATGGACTCGCAACAAACGCACCTAGCGTGGCAGGTTTCTTGTTCTGGCGCGGGGGAAGCTCGAGTTTTAGCGGCTCAACGTCGAATTTCCCCTCGTTGAAGTACACCACGAAAATCTTGGATGATTCAAACGCGACTATGGCGAGCCCGTGCTCGTCAAGAGCCACCAAGGAAACAGGCCGGTCGGTGTCTTCGACGTCTAGTTTGTACGTGTGCAACTCGAGGTAATTTTCCTCGGGGTTCGCCGACGACCCGAAGAACTCGTGCACGCTCAAGAACCCGCCTAGACGGCTGGCCAAGAGCCATTTCTCCTGGAACGTCTGCAAGTGCAAAATGCGGTTCCTCACCGTGGTGTGGTCGTTTTTCTGCAATATGGTCTGCACGAGCTCCGGCTGCTGCCCGTCCTTCACCGAGGTGTCGGTTCCTCGCGAACACACGACCTCCTTCACGTTTCCCGTTTCATCGGCAGACACAAAGAACCTCATTGTGTCGATGGTTACCAGATGGAGTATTTAGTATTGGCAGATTGAGGTCTGGTTTCTCGTAGTGCAGGACACGGTGCGGCTCGGCGATGAGGTGAGATGGTGGTGAGATGAGAGTGAGGAAAGGTTAGCCAGGGACCTGGACCGTCCTCGAACGCTCCCGGACTTCAGTGGTTTCTACGAGTGGTCTGGATCTCCTATACTATGCATACCCTGATATAAAGGTCAACGACGTTTCAGGTCTATCATGCCCATTGTGAAGCGTCTCTACGAGGCAGGATGCAGGATGCTGCCTTCACCTGCTGATTGGCCCTTCCGGCCCTACCAGCTCCAATTGATATAAATAGTAGGACAATCCCATGTAGCTGGATATTGTCAGTCATCATATACCAGGCAATAAAATGAAATTTGATGTCGGAGGTAAGTGGATTGTATGAGAATTTGCAATTCGTGCGGAGTGGAGTCTGGCGTAATCGCATAGATCTTGTAGGTGGACCAGTGTTGTTAAATTTATAGTACTACAAATTATTACACTTTTTTTTAATTTGTATATTTTCTTATATTAAAATATTACAAATAATATAAACAATACAAATAATATAAACAATACAAACATATACAAATAAATACAAACTATTCCAAATATTTCAAATTCTTTCCTCGCTTAGCACGACAATGCCTGTTTCTCCCAATGCACCTTTTCAGCTCTCGTCTACTCAAGCAATTTCGAGCATAAACCGTTCTCGATGTTAGTTTAGATATCAGTTATATGCTATTAAAAACTCACTCTCGGCAGAACTCTTTATCTTCCCTTGAATTGGAGAAGCTTCCCAGATCGTTCTTTAACTATGAAGCTTTGAGCCCGGAATCACTATATTACAGCTCACTCCACAGCAGGCATGTTAGTAAGTAGTGTTTTCAATATTTTTCGCGATATTCTGCTAAATAAATTATTTTTTCAAGATTTTTTTATTTTTATACATATTTATTCTTGTACTAGCAGTTTTCATGCAAGTATTTTTAGTATATTTTTCAAGTAGCCGCATCTCCACACTAATAGGGAAAGCGAAAGATCCCCATATCACAACCGATCAATACCGCAAGAATGTCCAAACGAGGCTTGTATATTTGAACCCCTTTTACTCCAATTCGAAAGTAACTTCGTCATCATCCGAAAAACAGATAGGCTCTTCGTTTAGCTTATCACCAGCTTCGGAGTCTCCGTGATTCTCCACCTCCTCTCCATCCGTCTTACAGAAACTATATATCACTCGCGTCCAGCTCTTCATCGAAGTTTCCCTCAATTTAGTGAAAGGGTCTCTTTGATGCCAGTCTAAAAGTATAGTTTTGCAAAATACTCTGATCAATCGGCCTGATGATAAATTTCATCAAGGTCTGGATCCGGAGCAACGCTCCTCGACTCAAGTATTGCCAACAATTTGATTGTCTCTGGTGGTGATCTTCTTCTTGCGTCCGTTAGCATGCACTTCACCTCTGAAAAAAGTGACTCAGACGGCGAGGACATCGCTGGAGTACATAAAAAGTCTCTTGCCATCTCATAGATGACGGGACACGTAGCTCTTTGGAATATGTAGGATCGTGCAACAATACAATCCTCATCTTGTATCATTTCGTCTATTTTTCTTAAATTTGTTTTCAGCTGCGATCGACTTGCTCTTCAAGAACGTTTTGGATACCGAACTGAGCCATCACTGGGTTTTCGTTTCCTCTTTGCAAGTAATGGAAGTTTCTGCCTCTTTTCGTACCCCGTTTTGTACTTGCGAAAGAGTTCAAATTAAGCTTCTTGAACAGAATCTAAAATGGTAGAATGAAAGCCATGTGACCTGAGAATGTCAAACTTTAAACGAGAATCAAGCACTGTCGCGTAATAAAAGTTTTTGGGAGTTCGATATTACAAGACCGGATATTGTAATATTTATGTAATTTAGCATACGCGTTCAAAACCCCACAGCTAGTATGGGTTGAGTCCCTTTGGATTGTGGAGTGTCACAACCCTCAAGTAAATCTAAAATTTTGCCACAAACGATATTGTGAACCCAGCTGTCTGATGGTCATTGCCTCGAAGCCTTTGGAATGTAAGTAAGGCGTAAGCCCCAGCACAGTTAGACGGTGTCTCTGGCTTCGAACAGCACGCTTCGCCATGTATAAAAGTGCTTGAATATTTTCTGAAAAAAAAAATATTTCCCACTTGCTTTTGCTAAGAAAAAGATTTTCCCAGGATATTTTTATGCTTGTTTTAGCAAGTAGCAAAAATATTCCCAAAATAAAACAGCATAATTATCGCGAAAATTACTACTTACTGACATGCCTGCCTTGACCTAGAGCCCAACGCCGAGACGTCTCAGGTCTGTCATGCCCATTCTGAAGCGTCTCCACAAGGCAGTATGCAGGATGCTGCCTTCACCTTTTGATGGGCCCTTGCGGCCCTACCAGCTCCAATTGATATAAATAGTAGGCCATTCCCATGTAGATGATTATTTTCAGTCATCATATACCAGACAATAAAATGAAGTTTGATGTCGGAGGTAAGTGGATTGTATGAGAATTTGCAATTCGTGCGGAGTGCAGTCTGGCGTAATCGCATAGATTTTGTATTTTTTTAAAGAAACATCATCTATCTTTATAAAAAAAGGGTAAAAAATCTTTGGACTGAATCCGCCGAATAAAAAACTATATCGCTACAGAAAGAAACCAAACATGTCGCAACCACATTTCAGGTGTGAGTGCCCACCTGGAGATTTCACTCAGAACTCAATCTGCCAAAAACCCAAGGCACAGGTGAATCTGGCTACAAGAACACTCTTTGTAAGATTATCTCGCGAAATGTAGAATATTCTGGGCGATTTTCGAAATTTTGGAGAGTTTAGAATATCGTTACACTGTTAAGAGCCAAAATCTGGACTCTTTGGAATATTGTGCTTCTTCTTGGAATGTTCTAGTACGAACTTGTACCCAAATCGCCAAATTATCAGATGAGAGTGCGTTTGCAATTCAGAGTTTTCGGATTTTGACATGGGGCAGAGGACGGCAATTTCAAATAAATAGAAAAAAGACCTTCTTGAACGACGATTATGCATGGTGAGACAACGTTTCTCCCCAAGAAGTCAAGTCACAAAAATGTCGAAAGGCAGGTAAACCTGAGCTTGAGGATCATTTTTATCTTTGAATGATAACCGCCGAGATCGAAGCTCCTCTCATGCGTCTTATACAGGAGGCTACACGTCAATAGCCCATCGTATATGGAGATATCGATCCTCTCAAGTTTAGCGCTGGCTGGCTCGATGAATTCAAGAAGCGTTTTAACTTCTACGAAAGAGTTCGTTGTAGTGAGGAGCTCAGTGTCTCAGAGGAGTCTCATGTTGGTTTACGGCAGCAATTGAAAGTTGTCACAGCGGATTATGCGTTGTCCGATTCATAGAACTGCGATGAGACAGGTTTATTCTGGAAGAGAAACCTGAGAGTGGTCTCTCGAATCAAGATCATCCCGGAACAAAAAGCGAGAAGGCTCGAATGACCGCCGCATTTTGCTGTAATGGAGATGAGAGCGATCTTATGAATCCATGGTTTATTGGCAGAAGATTCTCCTTTCGGTAGCAGTCTTTCAAAGTTTTAGTCAACTTTGTACTTCGAAATCCAATCTGAGGGGATGGGTGACAAATCACTTCTTCAAAGAGTGGTTGGTTGCTTTCGACAGCCACGTTGTTAGAAAAGGAAGAAAAGTACTCTTACTATCAGAAAATTTCAGTTGGCGTAAGGCAACCGTGGAAATAGTGGAAGCGGTACAAGCACTCCACACAGTGGTGCATTTTTTGCCCCCTAACACGACTTTAACATTGCAGCCGTTGGACCAAGGTATCATGAGTGCTTTCAGACCTCACTACAAAAAGACATGGCTGTAGTTTATTCACGTGGAAACAACTCTCGGTCGTAAGCACAGAAAAACGATGACATTACTAGAAGCAATTCATTGGAGTAGTCACTCATGGCAGAGCCTCAAAGTGGACACGTTCACCAACTGCTTCGGCAAAGCAGACATCATTGGTGAAGATGTTGAAGATTTTTCTCCATCTGGAAATACGGACCATCAATCAGACGAGATTGCAAATACGACGATGACTTTTAGTCTTCAGACGACTCTCTGCAAGACAAACTTATATTCAATGAATACTTGGACAAAAATAAACTGACACAAACAGCCTCTGACGCTGAAATAGATTGTTTACCTGAAACAGAAATTTTCAGAAAGCGTTACGAAAGAATGAAGAAGTTATCTGCTCGGCTTCATCACAAAAACATCATTCGTGTCCCGGTGTCTGCAGAGGAGTTGGTGAATCTCCCTGAAGAAAGCGTCATAGGCCGGACTTTTGATACCTTTCTCGATTTGTTGGTAGAATACAGGGTGAGGATAGAGGCAGCGAGTGCTCATAATAGCGAGGAAGACTTCTAGCCGCCCTCAAATGAACGTGTTTCCTTTTGTGGGTTGGTATCGAAATAGATATCGTTATTCAATTTCTCAGAGAGCGGGACTCCGAAGATCCTGGACTCATCAAGGCCTACAAAATTCGCAAATCGAAGCTTCTAGGGAACACGAAAGGAGCTCTTACCAACCAAGCACTCAAAGTCCATTGTTATTGCAAGAGGTAAGTGAGAAGCCATGTTTCGGTTGACTCACGGATGTGGGCGCCCTCTAATATGCCACAACTCAAGATCTTCTAAATATTCAGAGATATTACTGCGTACAAACCATCAATGTAAGGGGTTCTGGTCACTCTCGATAGTATTCCTAGCATTTTGGCGCCGAGGAAACATTCTCATAAAGAGATTGACCTGTACTTCAATTAATGAAATATCATGCATTCGCGGACAGTGTGAACATTTACCTTGGCCAAGAAGTGGATTATGAGAATTTAGTCAACATCATTGCTGATTTCAAAGCAGTGAGCAACAATAAGATCAGTCCTTTGGATCTAAACTTTGCTGGTTTCGTCTAATTTATGAAAGACTTGACCAAAACAACCAACCATTCCCGCAGTCTTCGATTTGTGATCTAGATACCAAATACTTCGGTATTAGGTCCATGCGAGGTTTTTGAAAAAGCGCCGTGAGCGGTCAAACAAGAAGTCCGCCCAGCCCGCGACAACTAGACTGCTAGAGCCCTTAGTGAGATCCTTGTCGGGAGTACTTCTCATATAGACAAGGATTTTCATTTTGAGGTAATTTGTGTACCAGTTTATCTAGGTAGATAAGGCTCCAACGCTAGATTGAATAGAAGTGGGCTTGAGGGGTTCCTTGCCTGGTTCCACATCTGCTGGGAAAATGAACTCCTTCACAAAACTAATGCTTTACGAGAAATGCTAGCCCCACAAGACGTCACGTACGGTATTCTGAAAAGCTTTTAGTGGTTTGTTTAAGTCATTAAGCGGGTCTGTTTGGCTCGGTGCAGGGAAGGAAAGGACGGCGTTGTTCTTGATCTCTTACTGGATAGACTATTATCCAAAGCACTCCACCGTATCATTCCGATGGGTCAATGACATTTCAAGATATAAGGAAAGATGAATGAGAAGTTGATCATATTTTGGGCAGGGGGTTTTTGGAAGATTACTTTCTGAGTTATATCTCCGGGTGGGCACACACACCTGAAATGTGGTTGCGATATATTACGGTTTTTTTAGCGATATAGTTTTTTTTGTCGGCGGTCTTGGTCCAAATATTTTTTCCGTAATTTGATGTTTTGTTTAAAAAAGAAGTGGATGGTCGTCACGTCTTCCTGTTGGATTGCTGATGCCTCTTCCAAACGCTCGGCATCGTTAGGATGACATTAGAATGGATTTGTTGGGTTTGGGGATGACCGGCAAATCAGAGAAATTTCATTTTTCTTTTCTTCCACAAAACAGATATTTATTGAAGGGTGCCGCTTACCTTAGCCATGGGCGAAGACTTTATATGCTATAGGAAATCTCAACACGCTTTTTTTTCCAGATGTGTACCGCATATCCAGTTTTTGGTATCGCCCGGGCTCTAACCCCGGTTCAGAAGCACATTGAGGTTTTGGTTAAACACCTTGACCAATATGCCAGAGAGCCAAAAAATAGGATCATACTCGTGGTTGCGGGTCGCTTGACCAGGATGGCCCACTTGATTCCGACGCAGAACTCAAGTCGAATGAATGTGCACAGTTACTTCTGCGCCACGTGATCAGCCTTCATGGTCTTCCACGAACTATCGTTAGTGACCAGGACCATTTGTTAAAGGGGTGTGGGTGCGTATATGAAGTTATGGATATTCAGACTTGCTTTACGACGAAGAGTCACCCACAGACAGATGGGCAGTCTGGGCGTACACTCTGCATCACTTCGGAAATTTAACGATGGATTCTGGATCAGCCAGGACATACTTTGACCTTCGAACAGCTTGTTCCGATGGTGGAGCTCGCTCACTACAATACAGTGTACTCGACAATAACCATGACTTTGTTTTACGCCAATTACAGTTTTCATCCTGGTGTTGTTGCGTCTCTACCTGAGCCCACCATTGTGCAGAATGACAGGCAGCCCGGGGCAGCATTTTGCTCTGGATCAGCAAATGATTAAGCAGCAAGTACGGGACGCAATGGCGCAAGCTCTTAAAAAAAAACATTAATAACCGGAGGCGGAATTAGTTGGTGCTTGCGGTCGGCGACAAAGTGCTTGTGCATCGTGATCTGACCGAAACGTAAGCTCACAAACTTGTGGGTCGGCCAGCAGGGGTATCGTGCGTCATGAATGGCAATGCCTACGAATTGCCCACATAGAAAACAATCACGATCACACTCCTAAGTAGGCCTCGAAGACCCGGTAGCACTGGGCTTCTCGCCTAGTGGGTAAAGCTAGAGCAAGAACTGAGCGACGAGTACCAATATGAAAATCAAGCCACCCAAGTACGAGCCGATAGCTCCGGTTTGATCAACAATTGGTGATCATTGACGCCTCCGCCCTTTACTTTGAGCGCACGCCTGAAGCGGATGTGGGCCCAGTTGATGGGCATGATTCTCATTCCTCTTTTATATTATTGAGCCCTTGACGCACTGTTTGTTCCTTACTATCTTGAGTTTTTGCAGGCTGGGCTGTTCCCAGAATTCTACAAGCACTTTCCCAGGTCATTTTCACCTAACCCTCCGACTCCGTTGCTTAGGAAAAGACGGAGCACTGTCTTCAATGTAAACTAGCCCAAATACTAATATTGTTGAATGTGTATATTTCAGTATATAAGAAGATCTTGCTGATACAAGAACTCCACTACATAGCATTGTAGCGGCGTTTTATTAAGAACTAACAGGAGTCGGCACGGATCATTTCATTATAATTAAGCCTAAGACACTTCTTACCAGATCTCACTGGATATGTCCAACTCAATCAATGCAAAACATAGTGGGCTGATGACTCCGAACCCTCCTCCCCACTCATCTTCGACTTATACTAAATGTTGACACTGGATTCTGCATTTCCAGCTTAAAGTATTCCAACAAGCATCTGGCTTAGTCTGGCCTCTTCTCGCTTAGCCTCTTCTTGCTTTCACCAGAATAGAAGCAAGCTGTGTTACTGAGCAGACTTCAGAAAGTTAACAGAATCCTTCAAAGAACACTCCGCTCAATCCAGTGACACTTAAACCCCTGACTCAACCCAATCTCAACAGCCTCCCGCCCTTAATCGAAAACCACGCCTTCCCCTAGGTCCGCCTCGCGGCGGCGGATCTTCGCGTCAAGACCCATCTGAAGCGGAAGAATGGCCTCCCTATAGTAATAGCCAAGATTATCCTCGGCTCTGCCCGCCATCAAAAACACAGACTGAAGACTCCGTGCCAAGCCCTGGGCCTGCTTCAACATCTCCTGCGGCGAGGTAAGACGCTCATAGTAGCTGACCAAAGCTCGGTACGCCTGCTTGATGGCGAGGTGCTCGTGACCCACACACGCGTATCCCGGCACGTAGATCTGCCGCATCAAGCACACAAGCTCGTCCTCCTGCGATATGGCGTATATGTAGTCATGCACAAAGTTGACAAGCACGATCAAGCGGTCGGAGAACTCGGTGAGCTCCGAGAGACGCCCCAACCGCGAGATGTCGTCATGGGCGATCTTCTTGAACCGGATCGTCTCACCTAGTAAGTACTGGTGGCACTTGTACATCTTGTCGAAGGTCACGCGGGCCCGGAAACAGCTCTCGCCTTCAATGAGCTCCTGGCATCGTTTGGGCAACGCGCTGAAATCTCGGTACCCGTCTGCGAGCATGCGGTTCAAGTCTTTGTACTTTTCCACCAATTTGGGCACCTCGGCCTCGTACCGCTGCAAATCCTGCTGCACACTCTTATACGACACGGCGCACTTCCGCATCAACTCGAGAATCCGAGACATCACCAGCACCACCGCGTCCCGGCACTCCCTGTTCGAGATGCTGCCCATGATACTAGCGTGTTCTCCTTTCTTCAAGGAAAACGGAAACCTGGCGATGGCCTGTGCTAGCTGTGACTTTAGTGCCGCCAAGTCGGAAATGAGCTCTGCTATCTGGCTGCCCGAGTTTTGGCCGCGGGTCTCGTAAACCGTGACTTCTTTCTTGAAGGCCAACTCGCCTGAGGAGTCAAGGTGGATAATGTTTTTGGCTACCATTGGGACTACTTGAGGAGGGTTTTTTTTCTATATAGTTTTTTTCGTTGAATGGGTGTTTTTACGGTGAGAATATGATTAGCGCTGGGGTATGTATGGGGAGAAGAATGGGTGCAAAAAGGACGAGTGGCCGCGAAATTGCTGCAAATGTCAGTTTTCGCAGATCGAAAAAGCGCACCCAAAATTCGGAAACGGGATGGGAAGAAGTAGGAAAAGGGCGCCTGAGTTTTTCTATGTATTTTATTTTTAGGTATTGACTTTAAGAGTGATTTTTTTTGGAATAAGGTGTGAAGGGAAATAAACTTTGAACTGCGTTGACAGGTGACCTGCATGCCTGCTACGGCCGCTTGAGATTTTTCTTTTCTACTATTTCCTTTTCTTCTAGGAAAGATCGTGCTATGGAGAAAATCTTTGAAATAAGTCCGCCGACAAATAATTGTATCGCTATTTAATATGTAGTTACTATTTTTCATGAGTGAATGCCCCACGGGGGTTTCCCTTAGAATTTAATTTGCCAACAAGCCAAAATCCATTGGAAGATAACTTTCTATCATGTGATTGACTCTTCAGTCATGAGCATTACATAGCAGAGTTGAAATGCCTGTTCCGCTGGAGTATTAAAAGAGACATTGCGGTAAACTCAGAGGGTCTCTCGAAGGTTTTTCCTTCAGGGTGGAAATAATTTCAAAATGGGTATCCTGCGAGGCGAGCAGGCAATGATTGATAAGGGTAATGCTTCTATGTTGTGCTTATTTGCTGAGAATTCCCGCACGAATAAGATATCTAATCATTCGTCACTTGAGCAACAAGGAGCGTTTTTGTCTTCTGGATGTTAAACGAAGCAATAGTGAAAAGGTCTTGTTGACTCGGATTCTTCTTTGTAGGGTCAGGTGATTGATCTTGATGAATACACTCTCAATCAGTCGCCGGTTGGATGTACTCATTATGAAATTCCTTGAGACAGCGGGAAGCTATCAAGATGAGTATTTTGGTTGTGTTGAGGCTAGAATCCTGATTTGAGTCGGAATTTCTGCTATTCAATAGACTGACACTAATGGAATATCTTCATTTATTGCCTCCATATGTTGAATTTTTAAAGATGTCATTATCGTGTCCCGTAATGCGGCTTTTCTCACACGCCATTCCGGCTGTTTTTGTTTCTTGTGTTCCACTGAGTTTGGCAAGGAAATCCACTGCGAAAATTTTATAACTTTTTCATTCACCTTTTCACCAAAGTAACTTATTTGAGGAATGTGTTACCTGTGAGGTCCTCTCTGTTGATGAAGAGTAGTGATGTTCGAGAGCTATTCCCAGTTGAGTGTGGCCGATCAACGGTTTTGCTGTATAGCAGCTGGATTGCTCATCCTTAGCCGTTTACTGCTCATCGTTGGCCGTAAACAGCATCCTTCATCCGCTTGCCCGACCATCCACTCTTCTCGTCTAGATGTGATAGTCTCCGTCAGACGCACTCTGAGAAAGTCTCACATTGCTACGTCTCTTACTCGGTTGGGTGCGCCGTTTGAGGCCTTACCACCCAGGATTCCCGATAATCAGTTGGCCACCATCCTCCTTCAATAGGGGCGTTGTAAGTATCTACTTTCTCGTTTAATAACGGTGCTCACTCCATCTTTGACGACGCGTTCTCTTTGCTTCTACCCACAGGCCTATTTGTGGTTTCGCTTGGTTTAATGCGTTGCTGCTGTTCCGGCTTATGGAGGGATTGATCCCTTCGGCAGGTGGCATCAGTTCTTTCGCTTTTGTGTGACACACAAGGCTATTCCTTCTTGTCCTCGTTCATCGACCACACGTTTTGAATGTCCTGTTTGTGTTTATACTACGCACGAACTGCCCAAAATACGATCAGCTTTTCGTTAAATTTTCAGATGTCATCGACCCACCGGAGTCATCAGATGGAGTACTCTGGATAATCTATGTAAGGCAACAAGAACAACGCTGTCTTTTTCTGCCCTCTCCCGAACGAATAGACCCGCTAAATGACTTAAACAAACCAGCCGAGGTCTTTCAAATTTTCATACGTGACGTCTTGTGGGGCTGGTATCTCCTGTAACTGCATTGGTCTTGTGAATCCAATTTCGTGCCACCAGTATTTGATGATCTCACACTCGTTGTAGAGGTGTCTCAGCAAATGAACTGGCTCGACACTCAAGAGGCATAAGTGACAGCGGAACTGCGGTATGTCATCCGTACTCGTGAACTGTAATGGCACATAGGAGCCGAAATTGAATAAATGGAGGGCAGTAAAGCAGTTCCAGCCAGCCATTCGTACCTGTATGAGATGTCTTTGTAGATTGTCGTGGCGTCTTCGGGAAAAGATAACAATTTCTCTTTGCTGGGCAGTTCAAATACCAGGCCATTGCCTTGAACTCTTCCTTTATGATGATGAGCGGCCCTGGATCAGAAACGTAACTGTTTGCTCAAAAGGTTGAGCTCTATTCGGTGATGTCGATTCTACACTCTTGTGGTGGATGAGATACACTCGTGAGTTCGCTTTACTACCTTGCTTCCAAGTTAGACCTCTCAGTGGGTTTGAAGCTCTTGATTGAAAACGTTCGTACCTCCTGTGATTTAATTGAGATATCTTCTTCTCATATGGTGCAGCATTTTCAACTTGAAATGTTAAGTATATCAACTGTGATGTCGATTTGCAACGAAGATCCGCAGCTCCATGACCTTGTACCTGCAAATTCCTTCCAATGATCCCGTAGCCCCTCCTTTGACCGTGCACATATTAATGACCGCTCGACGCCATAAAAGGTTTTTTTTTTTTTTTAAAAGAATCAATTGTATTATAGGGGGTCACTTTTAATATTAAAGAATCAATAGTATTATGGGGGCTTCCACTTGAAGCTACAAAATCTATACTTCCATAGAATGACCTCTAATGCATTTTTTTCAAAGAATCAATTGTATTATAGGGGGATCCCACCTGAAGCTACAAGATCTATACTTCTCTAGTTTTGGGGAGTATCCGAATTATAGAGATTTACTAGTGTCATAATACAAGTGGACTAGGTAAAAAAGAAAAGGTTAAGTATAATTACTAACCGAACCACTATAGAATCTGTGCTTCGTAATATGCGCATCTAACATTGCTGTCTCATAAATTCAACATTTTGGAAAAGACACTGAGTATTTTTTTTTTTAAAGAATCAATTATTTTTTTAAAGAATCAATTGCATTATAGGGGGCTCCCACCTGAAGCTACAAAATCTATACTGCTATAGAAAAACCTATAGTACATCTTGGAAAAGGCACTGAGTAGTGAAAGAGCCCGATGGCATAAATGTCATTTGAAGCCTGTGACTAGGGTATTTGTGTCATGAATCGGGACATTAGATCCGGAAGTAAATGATGGAAAGCTTTCAGATTACTGCGTACCTTTGTATCTGTGTAATTTCCTCCAGCATCTTTCCCAACGTCGTTTGAGACGAGCCGAGGGGGTTCAAGACCGAAGTGCCCCACTCTTCAAATCATACCTAACAATATGACAGTGCAGCGCGAATTTCCTGCCAGATCTGGGCGTGTGGCGCAGTTGGTAGCGCGTTCCCTTAGCATGGGAAAGGTCTCCGGTTCAAATCCGGACTCGTCCATTTTTTGCTTCCCCGAGGCAGAATGTTTTGCTTTTTAAGCAATACTCATTAAACTCCGATTTATTAGTTCGAGCTGTGATGATAGTGAGGCGGCGCGCTAGTACGAATTTCATGTCGTAGTAATACAAAATTCGATATGATTGACAGTCATGTCGCCCTCCATTCATCTTGCTCTTTGTTTAACGGACGAAGAGGAGTGCAACCCAATTTGATTTAACATCATATAGGTCTTTTGCTCGTAATTTTTTTGAACGTGAGTTGATTTCTGATTGAACTTTTTGCAGATTCGAATCAAAAGGCACTGTTTTTTCTTTAAAAGAACCATTATATTACGGAAAAAAATCATTGGACTAAGTCCGCCGACAAAAAACACTATATCGCTATAGAAAAAACCATAATATGTCGTAACCATATTTCAGGTGTGTATACTCACTCGGAGATTTCACTCAGAATTGAATCTGCCAAAAACCCCCTGCGCAAAATATGATCAACTTCTCATTCATCTTACCTTAGATGTTCAAATGTCATCGACCCATCGGGTTAGTCCGATGGAGTGCTAGAGATAATAGTCTATCCAGTAAGGGAAAAAGAACCACGCCGTCCTTTTCTTCCCTGCACCGAATCGAATAGACCCGCTTAATGACTTTAACAAACCAGTTAAGGCTTTTCAAATTTTCATACGTGACGTCTTGTGGAGCTAGCATCTCTCTTAAATGCATTGGTTTTGTGAATCCGATTCCGTGCCACCAGTAGTTGGTGATCCCACACTCGTTGTAGAGGTGTCTCAACAAATGGACTGGCTCAACACTCAAGAGGCATAAGTGGAAGCGGAACTGCGGTATTTCATCCGTACTTGTGAAATGTAATGGCACATATGAGCCGAAATTGAACAAATGGAGGGCTGTGAAATCATTCCTAGCCAACCATTCATGTTTGTGTAGTTTTTTCCAGAACTTTTTCCATCGTCCCGACCGGCTGGCTTCAGGGCAAATTTGTAGGAGTTTGTTTGGTTTAATTGGGGAAAGTTTGAACTGCTTTGACTTGCTTAACAGCTTGAACATGACCCCTCGAATAGCCGCTAGCTCCTCCTGCGTGATGGTAAACGGGCCCGGCTTCTTTTCAATTGTAATCGCTGTCTCCATGAGCTGTTCTGGTATTTGTCACAGAGCTGAATGGTGGCTGGCCAGAGGGCTGAGGTAACGCGTACGTTTCACCACCTTGATCCAGGTTTTATGTATCGTATCTCATTTGACGTAAAGGTCCATGCAAGGTTTTTGAAAAAGCGCCCTGAGCGGTCAAACAAGAAATCTGCCCAGCCCAAACCACCTATATTGCTAGCATCCTTTGTGGCATCCTTGTCGTGAGTTCTTCTCATATGGACAAGAATTTTCATTTTAAGGTATTTTGTGTACCAGTCTGATTGGTCGCTTAAGACACAAACAAGCACCGCAGCCCGATGGCCTTGTACCTGCACTTTCATCTCCATGACTCCAAAACCTCCATTCTGGGGACTAGCGTATAACTTGTCTCGTCCCACACCGCGGAATACTCGACTAATCGCTCTGTCCATTTTCGTTACCTCCTCAGGTTTCATACATTGCACCAAATCTTTGTAAACTGTTTTGGAGCTCACAAATATCACCGTCCCTTTCGCTCGAGTTATGAGATCTAGATCAGCATGCCCTCTTTAAAATGTTATAAATAGCAAATTGTTGATTAGGCCTTTCCAATCAACGCCTTTTATTGGAATGCCCAAGTATTTGGTCTCGAGATTACAAATCGAAGACTGCGGGAATGGTAGGATGTGTTGGTCAAGTCCTTCATAATTCAGACTAAACCCACAAAGTTTAGATTTAAAAGGACTGTTCTTGCTGTTGCTCACTGCTTTAAAATCAGCAGTAATGCTGACTGTTTTCGCATAATCCAATTCGTGGCCAAGGTAAATGTTCACATCGTCCGCGAATGCATGATATTTCATTGTTTGGAGTAGCGCGTTTTCGTATACCACTGGTATTCCTTGGAGTTTATCTAGGTGGACAAGAAATGGCTCCAACGCTAGGTTAAATAGAAGTGGGCTTAAAGGATTTCCTTGCCGGGTTCCACATCTGATAGGAAAAGAAACACCATGACAATTGTTCATGATGAATTGAGCCTCTTGGTCCGTCAATATCAGCATTAAAAAACGCGTCATTGCCGGTCCAATGCCCATCTTCCGTAAAACTGCTGCCATATATTGGTGCGCTATGCGATCAAAGGCCTTTGTAAAGTCCGCCATAAGGATTGCCTGAAAGTCCGAGCCTCCATGCTTCCCTCGGTAATCGGTAATGAGCTCTATCATGGTAAAGAACTCAATAGTGTTTTGATTGATACGCCTGTTCTTTATGAAACCCCGTTGATGAGGTCCAATAAGTGTATTCATCAACTTTTGTAGGCGAGTGCAGACTGCCTTCGAAATGACTTTCAATGATGTGTTGGTCAACAGGATTGGGCGCTGGTCTTTTATGTCTTCGGAGTCTTTGTGAGAATCTTTTGGAATGCGGGTGCACCTTTTTGAAAAAATATTAAAAATACTTGCATAAAAACTACTACTACTAGAATAAATATGCATAAAAATAAAAATATTTTGGAAAAATATATTTTCTAGCAAAAATATCGCGAAAAATATTAAAAATACTACTTACTAACAAGCCTGGATAAGGCAACCTTTCGCTCTCCCCAACTAGTGTGCAGATGCACCTTCTTGAAAAAAGTACTTGCACAAAACTGCCAAAACTAAGATAAATAAGCATGACTTCCAAATATATTTATATATATCAGCAAAAACATTCCGAAAAATACCAAAAAAACACTCACTACCAATTCTGCCTCTTCTAATAAAAGCTTTATCCGGCCCTGCACAGAGCGGAAAAACCTACGCGCACCGGAAAAAAGCCTATCTCATCCATCACCTTCCTCCATCATTATTAACCTCAAACCAAACCCATGTCCAGTGTCATCGGTATCACTTTTGGAAACACGTCGTCGTCGATTGCCGTGGCGACCGCGGACGGAAAAGTCGACGTGATTGCGAACCCGGACGGAGACCGCGCGATCCCCTCGGTGCTCTCGTATATTGGTTCCGATGAGTACCACGGCGCGCAGGCACAGGCACAGTTGGTGAGGAACGCCAGCAACACCATCGTGAACTTCCGGGACTTCTTGGGGAAAAAGTATGACGAGTGCGATGTTTCCGTCGCGGCGCACGCGGCGCAGCCCGTTGCGACCGAGTCCGGCGGCGTCGGATACAAGATTATCCGGGAGGACGGAAAAACCGAAATTGTCACCGTGGAGGAGGCCACCACGAGACATTTCCGCCAGTTGAAGCGTGCCGCGGAGGACTACTTGGGCAAGGAGGTGGTCAGCGCGGTGTTGACGGTTCCCACCGACTTTTCCGAGCACCAGAAGGCCGTTTTGGTCAAGGCCGTGGCCGCTGCGGACTTGAAGGTTGTGCAGGAGATCCACGAGCCCTCGGCCGCGTTGTTGGCCCACTTGACCAGCGGCCTGAGTGGTGCTGGCGAGGATGTGTTGTTGCAGGACAAAATCTACGTTGTCGCCGATTTCGGCGGGATCCGCTCCGACGCCGCAGTCATTGCTGTGAGAGGAGGAATCATGACCATCTTGGCGACTGCGCACGAGAAGAACTTGGGCGGAGACGACTTGGACAAGGCGCTTTCTGAGCATTTCGCGAAGGAGTTCGAGAAGAAGTACAAGACCAACCCGCGCACCAACGCGCGAGCCGTAGCCAAGTTGAAGGCGGAATCCATCATCACGAAAAAAACGCTCTCGAACGTGCAGACGTCGCTGTTCTCGATCGAGTCCTTGGCCGAGGGCTACGACTTCCTCGCCAACATCAACAGAATGCGGTTCGAGTTGGCCGCGCGCAAGCCCTTGAGCGACATGACTGCGTTCGTCGAAAAGGTGTTGGAAAAGGCCGGCTTGGAGGCCATCGACATCGACGAGGTGTTGCTCGCCGGCGGCTGCGCCAACGTGGTCAAGTTGGCCGCCAATGTGCAGTACGTGTTTCCCGAATCGACGAAGGTGGTGGCGCCCTCGTTGGACTCGCGGGCCTCTAATCCTGAAGAGCTCTCGACGAAAGGTGCCGCGTTGCAGGCCGCCTTGGTCGAAGGGTTCGAGGCCGACGAAATCGCCGAGTCTTTGCAGCCCGTGGTGGTCAACACGCAGCACTTGAAGGCGCCCATCGGAATCAAGGACGCGTCTGGAAACTTCGTCCCGCTCTTGGTGGCGGAAACCGCGTACCCCATCAAAAAACTGGTCGAGGTGACCAACGGGGCGCTGGCCGAGGTCGTGGTGGAGTTATATGAAGGAAAAAGAACCGTCAAGGAGACCGTGGTCGAGGCCACGCCGACCTCGGACTCGGACTCCGATTCCGAGTCTGACGACGAGCCGGAAACGAGACGTGAGGTCGAGTATGTGGCCGGAGACTTGTTGGCGCGCTTGAACTTGGTGGACTTGCAGCCGGACGCCCGTTTGGAGGTTATCGTTAACATCACCCAGAACGGAACGTTGCACTTGACCGGGCGTGAGTTGAAGCAGGGCGGCGCGGTTGTCAAGGGTGAAGTCAAGGGTCATTGAGTGGTCGACGGTGTATAGATTGCAGATGCTCTGCCAATAGAGAATACTATCAGGAAATGTGGTTTGGTGCCCTTGAGGGTCAATCTGGATTTCTTTCAACTCGTGTACTCTTTCTCTTGTGTGTTCGTTTATGCTTAGTAGGTATGGAAAGTAGGTTTTGTGAGTATAGCAGTGTTGTGATAGATACAGTATTACTAATTATTACACTTTTTTTTGGTATTAGTAATATAAAATAAAATATTACAAAACTACAAATAATTACAAATAATTACAAATATATTAAGTTCCTGCATAGTATAGTACGACTATGCCTGCTTTTCGCCTCGATGCACCTATTCAGCTCTCATCTACTCACGCAATTTTCGATCATAAACCATTCTCAATATTATTTTGAAATCAATTATATGCTATTCGAAACTTAATTTCGGTAGATCTCTTCATCCTCCCTTGAATCGGGGAAGCTTCCCAGATCGTTTTCTGATTATGGAACTTTCTTGAGCCTGGAAACACTATATTCCAGCTCGCTTCAGAGTAGACTTTTTTTAGTCTCTGCATCGCTAGATTCTGCATCGCTCGACTCTGCGTCATGTCTAGAATACCAAGTCTCTGGATCGCTGAAACCGGAATCGCCAAAACCTGGTAAATTGCGTGTAGTATCCAAAGACTCTGTTGTAAGGTAGGACATAACCACTAGTGAAATTACGCCTTACTCGCATTTTGCCCGCGTGTGGATCTTCCCATTGTTACCATTGTTACCACGCTTTTTCCTATACAGTCGCCAGTCCCCCCGTTGGGGACACCGGTGTCTCTCTTTTTCCCATCCTTTATTCAGAAGGTTCACCGTCACACATTTTTTTTGGTTAACTCAAGTTTTACCTATCGCTCTTAGCTCTTAACGCTCAAATATCTCTGACATCTGTTTCGCTGATGTATCCTAAGTTTTGCGTACGGCTGGTACCAAGATATTTCACCGCGCTCGATCCTATTAAAATCTGCAAATCACCGTTCTGAGCATACGTCGTCTCACTCATTTTCAGTGAGCTTTGCTCATTTTGTCTCTCAGGGCAGGATCTTTCCTCCCATCATCCAGGTCTGGTATGTTGACGATATCAGCAGACTTCGCTTCGCCCATACAACACGTAGGTTGCTCGGAGGTAGAGTTCGGAGGTTTTAAATGATCCTGATCCTGATTATCGGCAGCTTCCGACTGTGGTAGGGGGTCAAAGTAGACACTTGCCTCGTCTCTAATAATAGTCAACATCTTGATTGTCTGCGGTTGAAATCTGTTTCGCTAACTATGCTTTTTACTTAAGAGAAAAGAGATATCGAGGAAGAGGACATTGCCATCATGGACAAAAGATCTTGATCCATCCGGAGGACAGTAGGAAACGAGCCTCCATTGAGTTTGTAGTACTACCAAATTTGGTTCTTGACTTTGGCATTCTCTAGCTGCAAGTACCTCCGAAGTTCGCTCTCACCGTCATGGTCATCGTCATCACCGAGCTAACTCGCGTCATAAAAAAATCCAAACACGCACTTTCTGTAATCTTTAGCTCCAATTTTCTTCCCGTCCCTTTCGCGGCCACCCCGGAAATGGAGTTTATCGGTCACTCCGCCTTTCCGTCCAGCTTCCCTCAAGCCTTTAAACTTTCATTAAAAACTATATATTATTTGTAATTATTTGTAATTATTTGTAATATCGCCTCTATATTACAAATACTTTTTTAAAATATTACAATTTGTAATAAACCATATTAGTAATAACTATTACTAATTATTACTAAACTTTTAATTATTACGCGCGAAAATTTTAAAATGTAACATCACTGGAGTATAGCAGTGAACCACATAATTGCGTAATGGCCGACTTCGTTCAGGCGAGTGGGAGAAATATCTTGCTAATGCCTAGAGAGCATTGTCGCCCACACGAGAACAGAGTGACTTTGCAGGATTGTGAGTTTTGCCACCTCCGCCCCGCTTGTCACTTACAAATCCGGTGCATGTACTCGAGTGACTTAGAGTAGCTTTGCGTTTTCCAATTCAAGCTTCTCATTTAGCGATAAGAGACTGGATACGAATCTCTCAAAATACACAAGAGAAGTTTCAGATTGGACCGTTACGCAGGTGCACATTTGGGCGGCGTACAACCCCAAACCGTCATTGTGACAATTTCTGACGCCTCAATAGGGCGTAAGCCTTTGAACAGTTCGAAGGTCTCCCACGCTTCAAACTGCACGCTTCGCCATGTAAAATAGTTCTCAAATACTTCTTTAGAAGGTAAAAAAATAGGTATATCGTTGAGATCGTCGTCTGAGAAACCAGTAACAACATCAGCATTGTTTTCAGAAATCTCACGTACACAACTATCTTTCATTGTCGAGTCAGAAAACTCCATCTGAAGTTGGAAAGGCTCTAGCCGTCGAAGGCGTCCGAGGCTGAGGTTACCTTTCTCAGACTCCTCTTGGGTCTTACCCTTGGACGAATGTGGAACCCTATGCCAGGTAAGGGATGTGAGGCGACTTCTCAACACTAATGTGATAAAGCACTGGACCGCGTATTCTCACACGTCGGTGGCCAAATTGCACTATTTGGCTGGTAAAATGCATTCGTCTGCCATGCTCTGCAGTGACCATGGGTCAATCATCACCAGTGTTGACTCGCATCGTGAATTCAGCGTAAGCTTGCCGACGTTAACGATTTCTCGTAATCGTAGCTTCGAGAACGACAGGCGCTTATTTAGTAATGAAATCGTGATTTTTACGATACATTTACGATTTCTCGGCATAATACAAAGTGTGAACAATGTGTATCAGACTGGCTCTGATTGAGTGGCTCCATAGAAACAAATGAGCTAGTAATTTGGAATTTTTCAAGACCCAAGTCACGATATTGACGTGAATGTAAAGTGATTGATGTCGTGAGGAGAAACGTCAAACACTAGCGCTGTATCTTTCGAGCTATACGCTCTCGCTTGTCTTGTCTATTTTCTTCTGCATTCTTGAAATTTCAATGGCACGAAAATCCTCTGTAACCCCTTCAAGTCTCTTCTGAAACCCCTTCAGTCTGGAACTTAGTACGCCTCCTGTTTCAGTATATCGCCAGGGATGATAGCTGCGGTTGTTTGCTTGAAGATGAAAATCTTGACGATGAGGATGACAAACTCATGTTTTATCTAGAGTCAAGAAGAGAGCCGACAATCAGGGGGCCCACACACTTTGATCGAGTTCGAAACAAGAATTTTTACGGTTCTGTCGCAAAGATTTTCCTGGAAGACCAAGCATGATCAATATAAATTTCTTTTGAAAGATCCAAATCATATTACAGGAAGTCACGAGCAAATGACCAATTACCTTGCAACTATGGGAAAATAACCTGCAACACATCTGGATGTAATATTGAGCAATGAAGAGCTCCGACTTTCCTAAGCCCCAGCTCCTCCTCCATAGTCTGCTCGCTGCTTATGCCACATCAGCCCACCAGCACCCTAATAGACTCTACCTCTCGATTCGGAAGAGGTCGAAGAGCTTATCCCCAACTCCTCCCTGCGTCTAGAAGAATACAATCGGACGGTTTTGATGTAGCAGGTTGGGTTCCAAAACGAATCATACGTAGAACACAACGGTGCCAACCTTGTTTATTAGTAATTGTGTAAGTACAGAAAAACCTCGATCAGCGAATACATCAAAACCGCGCACTTTTACCCACGTATCGTGGATCACAACCGCTAATTCTTTCGGTGGTGCTTTTGAAAACCCTACTATTCGTTATTTTTTTAAGAATCAATTGTATTATAGGGGCTCCCACCTGAAGCTACAATATCTATACTTCTATAGAAATACGTATAATACATCTTGGAAAAGGCACTGAGTAGTGAAAGAGCCCGACTTTCCCAAGCCTTACTCTCTCCTCCTTGCCCTCCCCGCTTCTGTAAGTCGTATCAGTCCGTTCTGACCCGAGTATGCTTGTCAGTTGCTTGCTTGGCTTCGGGTGCATTGGCCGCCCAGCCCCCTAAAGAAGTTGCTGTGTATCGGGGTGTGCACGTGACATGCTTTCGGCAGGATCTATTGTGGGGTTACTGAAAAGTCCTGAAAGGCGTGCAGTTGCCGCCTTTAGAGCTTATTGAAGGGTTCAAGTTGAATGCCCGTTAGTTTCAATTATCTTCGGGCCTCGAAATAGTTGAGAGAGAGTTGTGGGCTTAATCAAGTGTGATACCAAGCAATTATTGCAACGTTGCGAAAAGTGAAACGTGAAAAAAAGGTGTGGAAATTCGAAAACCCAGCGAGAATGTGTTCTTACTGAGATGGCCAGAGAAATTCTAGCAGATGCAGCTATATCAGCGCCTCTTGAAGCATTAGTTGCCGAAATGGGCGACGTGGTTGCAAAGAAAAGAACTGCATCACTGACACCTAGAACAAAGATTTTGGCGTTTTTCAAGTATCAGGCTCATTCTGTGGGCTTTGAGAAAATTTTAGGAAAGATCGCAGCAGTGGATGAAGTGATGAGTGGAGAGGAAGATGTGCTGGATGAAGGGCACTCTTAGGCGAACGAAAGCAGGTGTTCACATCGGAGTTTAATGTTAGGATTGGGTTACTTGGTGTACATTTCATGGGCTCTATGACATAAGAGAGAGACTCAGAGGTGTTTTGGTGCTCATTTTTGTTGTCCATGTAGAAAACTGTGAGAAATACGGTCACTTCAAGACATACTGATTTTATCGTACTTCTTTACGATTACTTCGTAGACGATAAAATATCGTAAATTTTTACGATGATTCCGATCGTGATGGGTCTGCCATCATAGGTAGTCGTTAACGTCGTTAAAGACGCCTACAACACAACCCTGATCGTCACCTCCTGCTTTATGGACGGTTACGAGGCTCAGTTCATCCAGAAAGTATCGTTACGCAGACGTTACGCAGACGTTACACGTTCAGTGTTGTGGGGCATTTGTAATTCGTTGCAATAAAAGTAACGGAAATGGCTATTTACGATGGGTTTTCAAGATTTTGTTACGATTGTGAATGCCAGTCATTTCGTAGCTTCCACTGGCGCTCTTGACAGTCGAAGACAATGTAGATGGAGAGCTTCTCCTCGTCAGCACCATCTGAATATCAATTCTCTCCAACAAATGATATTGTCAAAAAAAGAGAAACACATTGCTGCCAGAATTGATCAAATTGTTGGTTTTCTCAAATATATGGGCAAGTTTTCCGGCTGTGAAAAGAATGACAGGGTTGAGATTGAAATCGAGGAGGTGGACTCTTTGTGTGAAGGTGAGGGCACTGATGAGCTGGCGGACGAGTCAAGCGAGGGTTGGAGCGAGGCCTCCGAATGATTTATCGAGGATATGAGCATCCTTGAGTTTGCCGACATCATTGATACTATTGCCGAAGAAGTTCTGAGGGTATAAGCAAAAGTCTGGGCAATAAGATTCACATTGAGACGAGTCCCAAACATCTCTCTTCAGGGGACAAAGGCGACAAGAGTGAAATCGTGGTAAGCTCAGTTTTGCTCGACAAATGATCCAAGCTAACTCGTTGCGGTATCTTTTGGAAGGCAACTTCATCAGCTCCATCCTCACACGTTAAGTCCATTTCTAAAATTTGTGAAAGGCCCTGCGAAGCACATTGACTATCACTAGATTACATAAACCCGAAGAGCGCATTTCTCGTGGCTAGCTCGGCTCGTCAATGTTTGGGTGGATTATGCATTATTAGCCAAGACACTATGTCCAAGATAACGGTAACATGAGGTGAATTGCCATCCGAAACAGAAGTGCATACCTAGGGATGAAGGACAGAAATTCGTAATGTGGTGCAAACCGTTTCCAAGGGTTTCAACGCGTTGCCAAAGGTGTCATTACACTACCGGCTGACAGAGCTTCACGTGTTTCCAGGCCACACTTCAAGATCCCCAATACACTTGGTATAGTCTTCGCCCATTGCTACCACGGAAAGGTACAGAGACAGCCCAACAAACGACGCACGAGTTGAAGGTCCGGAAGAAGACACGACTGAAAAAGAATTAACAAGAACTAAAATCTCAAGATGTGTTGTGGAAGCATTTTCGAGGTGGCAGATTGTATATGTGGGTGAGTCTCTGCAGCAACTTTCGGACGAGCGGATTATCCTACCCGGATAATTGCTCTATGTTGCGGATCTTCCGCTTGTGAGACTTGAAAATTCTTGGCGAGGTTTCCACAGAGCTAGTTGCCCCGGCCTCGTTTTACTGCGAATCCTACCAACGGACTATTTACATCCTGAGAGAAATACTGCAATGATGAAGGAGATAAAATAGAACGCTAATATGAATATTGCGTGCACCTTTCAATTGATGTACCCAAATGTTGAAAAGCTTGAGGCCTTAAGCGGATTCCCGAAAGGTTTTGAAAACATCTTGGCCGAAAGACTCGACGAGCTTCTATACATAAATACTGGTTAATTACACAGAAGTCCTTCAACGTACTACATGGTATTGGTGGTGAGAGTACTAAAGTTGAGTACAGCACAGTCTACAAGCAAGCACGGATTGGAAGCCACCCCGGCATGAGAAAGGGAGCTTGGGCAACGTGTAAGCAGATGACTTTGAGCAGCACTTGTCTGGTTCTTTTAATAATACTGACTCATCACTTCCTTTGATGCTGCAGGACTAGGTGCTACACACTGCCATTGCCAGTCATTGCCAGTCATTCCCAGAAAACAATAATCATCAGCTCCCATAAATTCTCGGAAAGATCACCATCTCCATCAAACAAAATACAGATGAGTAAGACCTTCTTTCTTCTTCTAGAAAGCACTTCTGTAGTAGTCGGCTAGCACCATTGTAAAAATTATAACTGAAAAGATGGTAGGGGTATGGACACCGCAAGCGTTGAGTGTATCACGGTATAGTACACGAGAGCAAGAGAGAAAACCAGCCCACAGAACTATGAGCGAGAACTATGAGCGGAACTGTGGAGTTACTTGGTATACGAGCCCTGCGCTAATCGAAAACAGCAATAATGTAATACAAACACCCCCGCATAGGTGAAAAGCTGACATCGCTGAGGTCATCAATTCACCTGTGCGTCGTATTCTCGAAACTGCCAGTTTCACCAGGTTCGCTGTGTCTTTCATAGGTATCACAAACGAACCAGACATACCTGAACCTGTCTACTCTGTAGAAAGCTAAGAATATCGTCGGATATTCAGCTGCTTACAATATCATACTAAAAGGTAATCACGGGCTCAAAAATCACTTAGATTAAAGTTTTGAGTTTACATCTTTCCATGGGAAGATAGAGAGTCTCTGAACAAGCCCCCTATTCTGAGCAGTCCACCTGCAATAAAGAATAAGCCTCTTTATTTCCTAATGAGGCGATTCCACGGCAAAAGCCAAGGCTCGACTTTGCTCGAGGTGTGGTTCATTCATTCGACACCTTCATAGAAGACGAGACATGCACGTCTCGCCGTGTGCCCCCACGCTCATTCATACAAGCAGCAGGTGCGTTGCGCCCCCACGTCTGCAGGAAGGCTTATTCTGCATCTTCATTTCTGGCGCCGCCTCCGATTGGCTGCGTTGCCCAAAGGGCCCGAGGCTTGAGTGGGGGACCCTTACTGCCTTGGATTTAAATGGCGCAAGCGAGGTGTTTTGAGCTGGAATGTGATCTATATTGTGTGAAGATCCACCATTATTGTTTTCCGCTGATTTCCGTCTCAGATTCTTAGACTATGCACAGAAATCTGAGAAGTGCTAGGGCAAGGGGAGCTCGAGTCACGTGCACTTTGGACACACTTTCTCTCTTTCCTCACTCCAAAAAGCTCTTGCTGAACCGTGAAAATGCTTGGTCCTACTCCGCTCCGCCCCGATCAGGCTTGTTAGTACTGCGTGCATATAGATAAAGTTTCTCGTATTGCTTTTTGTCGAGCCTCGGTTATGATGCAGGTGCCTCCAGCCACACTGCTTATCAATTCAATCAGTGGATTGTGCATGGGGTTCTGATGAATTTGTTGCCGTTCTGTACTGCGTTTTCTATGTAATGAAATTCCTTGGAGCCGCCAGAGTATATCAAGAGACATTTAACAAAATCACAACCTTCTGTTTTTCTAAAGAGAGGACAGAAATAATGTCGTGCATAATGCAGGCGACGCCGGTATATAGACCCTCGCAGATGTGCAGATGGCCGCTTGGCGTCTATGCAAGTCGTTTGAAGCACCCCCCCATTTGGATGTGGTGCATATCCCCAATATTCTTACTTTTGCGAGTTTGCTTTATGTTTGTATAACTTTCACAAGCCAGAATAGCAAAAATTTTACCTTGCAATGAAAGAGAACAAGCAATGTCAATCTAAGTCTGCAGGGCTCAAAAAACCTTATGTACGCGCAGATGGTCTGCATCACTATGCGCGGCCGCAATTACGAGCAGCATTCCTACACAAGCCGATGTTTTCGAGTAATCAGAGGCATCTCTTGGCATTTGCGAAGATGGAGATTGGCTAACTCGATGTGGTCATGCACGCGCTGCTGAACACGATGGACAATCGCGCCACATGAGCATTCTGATGCGAGTTGCTCGTCCCATTAATTCATCTATATAAGACCCCACGTAGGCCCGCCTGTGTGAGGCGATATTTGATCAAATCGCACCTCTAACAATGAATCTCTAATTTCTTCTCGCATTCACAGGACTTATTAGTCTCGTGGCCGCGAAAAAACCAAAAAAACTCAGATTATGGGGCAAGAGCTACGAGATATTGTACGCATGTGGAGGTGCCGTCACACTGAATCTTCACTATAGTACCAAGGACTACGACTACTCTGTAATTTGCAACAACCGGGCAGCAATGGCGTCGATCGCAGGCTGCTTGTCTGAATTGAAACTGACTGCCGCCGATAACGAGTTCTGGATTGGTGACTGCGCGAAACTCTTCAAAACTGTTATTACCCAAGAGAACATCACCGACGCCCTCCAGTTTTATCGAGAAGAAGCAGTTCCTTTTGAAGAATTGGGCAACTACACGGCAGGGGAGCTCTATGTTCCCGTTACTCTCCCCAAACTGGAGATTGTGGCGTACTACGAATCCTACACCGTGCATTTTGGAAACTACGACAATGCGGTGTAATTTGGAGGGGCAGCCGTTGGCTTCTGGGTCCTTGTCTGCGTTGTGTCTGCCATCGCCAACTGGAGCTTGATTCTTTTTCCCGGTCTTCGCCAACTCACCGACGGGAAAGTGTCACGTGCTTGGAGAAAGTACGTCACGATGCCGGCACCAGTGAACAGGAAAAGACTCACCACGCACACCTTTCTCAGGGTCGTTTCGTGCGTTGTTCCGTCGCGTCTCGAGTCGCTCATCATTTTCATTTTCTTCTGGCTTTTGTTCATCTTCAACGCCTTGTACATCCACGGGGTCGAAAATAACCAGTTCTATGACACAAACGTCGAGGCTATTAACCGGTACGTGGCGGACAGAACGGGGATTATATGCACCGCGTTGTTACCTTTGTTGGTCCTTTTTGGCGGGCGCAACAATATCTTGATGTGGGCCACTCGGTGGAACTTTGCCACGTTCCTCACTTTCCACCGGTGGATTGCCCGCTTTGTTGTTCTTCTTGCGTTCATTCATAGCGTCTGTTTCTGGGTCATCTACCAGCTCAGAAATGAGGTGGCCGCTATTTCTGCTGAAACTTATGTCATTTGGGGAATCATGGCTACTTTTGCAGGGGTAGCGATATTGATCCAGGGCCTTTTGTACCTCCGCCGAAGATGGTACGAAACCTTCTTGGTGCTCCACATTGTCTTGGCTGCGTTCTTCATCATTGGTACATGGTACCACATCTACGAGCTCGGGTACGCAGCGTTCATGTATGCCACATTTGCCGTGTGGGTGTTTGACCGCATAGTCAGAGTCTTCCGGGTACTCTACTTTGGATTCCCGTCTGCTGAAGTCTCGCTGTTTTCGGACGACACAATAAAAGTGGTGATACCCCGCCCAGCACGCTGGAAGGCCATTCCGGGCGGACACGCCTACGTGTATTTCGGGTACAAATACCACTTCTGGCAGTCCCACCCGTTCACGTACGTCGAGCTGGACAGTCACGTGACGTTCTACTGCAAGGCCAAGGCGGGTGTCACGGGGTCTATTTTGAAGCACTTGAGCACGCTTCCGGGAAATACTGCATCTATAACAGTCGGTGTGGAGGGCCCTTATGGGGAGGCGCATCCGGTGAAGCACCACAGCGATGTGGTGTTTGTGGCTGGGGGAAACGGCATTCCTGGCCTTTTCTCTGAATTCAACCACTTGAGCAAAGCTGCCGACAGCAAGCAAAAGTTGAAATTGAAGTGGATCATCAGGGAAGTCAAGTCGTTGGCGTGGATGTGCGAGGAGTTCAAGAAGTTCCGCAACACCTTTGCGGAGATCACGGTTTATGTGACAAGGCCAGAACTGATGGAAGGGGTCGAAGACTTACTGTCTCTTTTGGGAAATAACGAGAGTTTGAGTGACAAGAAGGAGGAGCCAGAGAGCGATGGGAATGATGTGTTTTCGATCGCGAAGAGACATTTTCCACATGTGACATTCGAGACGGGACGCCCGGAAATCAAGGATATCGTTGAGGGCGATATTCAGGAAGCTAGCAATAGTGTTGCTTTTGTTGTTTGTGGGTCTACTCAGATGGTGGACGAGGCGAGGTATCAGGTGGTGAGAAACATTGATCGGACCAGTAAGCGCATTGATTTCTACGAGGCACAGGAGGTGTGGGCGTAAATATGGTGGGGTGAATATTGTTTGTGCATTTTATGAAGTTATTTAAAGGATTTCTAGGGTCGTAGCATTTCGTTGTACGCATGGAGGGGTATGGTGGCTCATAAGTTGAAAGAAAAGAGAGCTTCGGGTGAGTTGTTAATTCGTTTTAATTTTTGAAGCTTTTCTCTGGATCAACATTTTCTGGATATGGAGTGAGTGAATGGATACGGCCTTAGAAAAGTGGAATTGAAACTGTCATCGAAAGTGAAACTAAGTCGTACAATCTTTGATTGTTGAGTTGATCTTGCAGTGGGTGTCCCTGATTTCTTGTAATGCCACGTGTTTGAACTCTCAAAATGCATCTGACAGCACAGCAGCCTAATCGGTGAAAGTAGTAGTAGGTAAAAATTAGGTATATTTTTAGTCTTTCTGAGAAAAGACTGTCCCTGAATACTAACATAATTCGCCCTGTTTCTTCTTTCAAAGCTACATCACACCTCACTCTTCCCAAAATCGTTAAAGTATTCCAGTTTAGTATATTCAAAGACCTTCTCATTGAATATTGATACACAGCTCGAGACCAAGATCGATAACCCTGGATCTCTATTCTCCAGGACACTACTGTGTAGAAACAGCCTTGGGTGTTCTCACAGATTAAAGATATTGAGAGGCTTCGTCGCAGATTGAGGTTTTAGAGAAGCTTTAATGCTCTTTGTTAAGATCTCTTGTGAACTCACTATACCGACAACTACTATAAATATAGCATATTCCAATTATTCGCAACACTGCTCGCTGCATGGCTCGCGCTGCAGTGTGACGAGTAAGTGGTAGTTAGTAATCACTACTACTGGCAATTACTACAAGGTAGTAGCCTGGATCAAGGCGGTGAAACGTACGCTTTACTTCAACACTCTCTCCAGCTCCCATTCAAAACTGAGACCAACACCAGAGCAGTTCATGGAGACCGTGACTACACTATAAGAGAAGCCTGGCCCGTTTGCCATAACGCAGGAGGAGCTAACGGTTATTCGGGGGGTCATGTTCAAGCTATTCAGCAAGTCAAAGCAGTTGAAACTTTCCGCAATTAAACCAAACAAACTCCTACAGATTCGCCCTGAAGCCAGCCGGTCGGGACGATGGAAAAAGTTTTGGAAAAAACTACACAAACATAAACGGTTGGCTTGGAATGATTTCACAGCCTTCCATTTGTTCAATTTCGGCTCATATGTGCCATTACATTTCACGAGTACGGATGACAGACCGCAGTTCGGCTTTCACTTATGCCTCTTGAGTGTCGAGCCAGTCAATTTGTTGAGACACCATCGAGTGTGAGATCACCAGATACTGGTGGCACGAAATCGAATCCACAAAACCAATGCATTTACGAGAGATGCTAGCTCCACAAGACGTTAATTAAGAAAATAGCCTCAAGTGGTTTGTTAAAGTCATCAAGCGGGTCTATTCAGCTCGGTGCAGGGGGATGACATCTCATAATATGAGGAAGATCTTACTGGAAATCATCTCACTAGGTACATAATGTATCGAGACTTATCTACTCCTTTCTTGCTTGCTAAAAATTGGCTAAACTATATTGAGTGCTTCACGCATTTCTATCAAATCTGCCCAAACGCCCGTCCAACTTCCTCCAGAACTGTAATAAAAAACGAAGATTGATCGTCATGAACGATCTTGAACTCGCGGAGCCTGCCGTACTCGAGGCTCAAAGAGTCGTACAAAATATGAAAAAGCAGCATTTGACAGAGTTGAGAAGCATGTCCTACCCTCCAGCAGCTATTGAATCGGCAATGGAGTCTGTATGTGTACTTCGAAGTTACAAAGCTTCAAGTTGGCGAGACGTCTAGCTCATCGTTCGCCAAGATGATTTCATTGCGAAGATAGTGCAATTTGACAACGAGAAGCAGTTGTATCCTGAGTGGAGAGCTCGAATGGAAGATGTATACCTTTCACGCCCTGACTATAACTATGAGGCCATCAATCGAGCGAGCAAAGCATTTGGGCAGCTTCTTCTCCGGGTCATTGCCCAAATCCGTTGCTTCGAGATTTTGGTAGAAATTGGTCTTCTCAGAGAACAAGTGGACGCTTTGGAAGGTTACGCAATAAAATCTAGGGCGAAGCTTATCGCAATCGCTGAGATGATCCTGGAGCTTGAAGAAAGCATCGACAAATACAAAACTAAGTACAATGTAGTTATCAAGGAGGCTGAGAAAATTAAGACAGAAATGAGTGATATCAAGTAAAAAGTCGACCGAAGCATGAAACTAATTGAAAACTTGACCAAGGCGCGCCAAAGATGGGTGTACCACAATATATGCTTAAGAAGCCACGCAAAACTTTTTTCAAGTGACCTCTCGTAATGGTCGACAGATCATACCCATCCACCTAAAAACAGCTTCGTTATTAGATCTGGCGTTCCTCCACATGCTACCAAGGCACCAACCGCCCGCTTAAGATCTACGCCAACTAATAACCACAGTTCTTCACAGCTGCTTTAGTCAACACTGGAGGGTTATAGGTAGGCATCAGAAAGCTCAATAATCTGGGTTCATAGTTTCTCGAAAATCCATCTTTGGCCCATTTCCACCGCGTATATCATGTAGATCATTGAATTGGTACCGCTGATCAGGCCAACACATAACAAGTTGTGTACATCTTTTCAAATCTCTCGAATACTAAGAGGATAGGATAAGAAGAAGTCTGAAATCATTACTAATACCTTTACTTACCATGTTCTGTCTCACGAAACTAGATTCAGCCCAAGCAGATGGATTTCTCATCCGCTCATTTTGGTATAAGTACCTATAAGCTCATGCCATACCCTGCTCAAATCCAGCAATCTCCTTATTTATGGCAATTCTCGCATCCTACTCTTTCAAAGACGCCAAAGCTACTAGTGCACTAATCGCTAGATCGCCAATACCCATACTTATTTTACGGGTCGAAAGTCCTCCTAGGCCAAGCCTGAGGATGGATAAAGGCCGTTACTTTATAATAAGCGATGTATTAGCAGAGCCAAGAAAGTGGAACTTATTTGTCTAGATAGTGCTGAGAACATTCAACGGATACTTCTCTTGAGAATAATCTTACTAAATGGACTCAGAACACCTGGAAGATTTCGAAGCAGCAATGGCCATATGGTCTTTTCTTGACCTCTTTATTAATAAGACCTGGGATGTTCCACTGAAACATAGTCAGTTGGGGACTATGAGTAATTTCTATGTTCTTCATACGAACAGGTTGATCAGCGATTCATCAAACTTATTTGACGGAAGGCGAAAAGTATATATACACTGACACCTTTCCGACGCATAGATGTGTTTTAGTCCTCTGCATGACTAAATATTTATTTTTATATCTCTAGAGCCAAGACAGATGATTCGAAGTAGATGAATTCTATGTCAGGGTTCAAATTTTTCAATTGTTGGACTGCTATTTTTTGGGTTTTATTATTTAAGTTTTTAGCTATTTCTTTTGCTTCTTCGAAAGTTTTTATTGTGAATATTTTTACATTTTCAGGTGTTGTCAATTTGAACGGAGCGCCTGCTTTTATTACTATATTAGTCATTTTTGTGTTACTTTATGATCATACAATGATATGATAACTAAAACCATTCCAAATGTATATATTATTCTATTATTTTTGTTTAGTGTATTCTATGAACTGGAATGCTACACTATTTCGTTCTAGCGTAGAATGCAATTATTACAAGGTTAAATCTGGTGATACGTGTAGTGCAATTAGCGGTAAGTACGGAGTTAGTGTTTCTGATATCGAGAAGTATAATGAGAACAATTTTGATTGGCGTGGATGTAACAATTTACAGATTGACTATTTGTTATGTGTTAGTTCTGGTTCATTTCCACGTCCTATAGCCAATCCTAAAGCTGAGTGTGGCCCTTATGCGCCTGGAGCTTTATTTAATTCCAAATGTCCTTTAAATGCGTGTTGCAGTCAGTATGGTTTTTGTGGTTTAACCAAAACATCGGAGAAGAGACTGCATTGTCATTTTAGTATATCGTGAGAGACAATATACTGAACGACACAAGGCCATAGAGATGTACACCGAGTTTCCGAATACTTTAATCTTCCTCTTCGCATGCCCAACTTGTGATACTACTTCAAAAAGTTCGCCGTCTTCCTAATACCTCCAGGCAAAGCCGGAGTTCGGACAGGTTTCAAGGCACCCTCATCATCACATAACACAGCACACTCAAGTCCGAGCTCCTCAAGAATACTGATGAGCCACACAGACTCAGGTACGGTTGCCTGAGTGCAACCAACTCAGCGTTCTACGTCGAAACAGCCTCTTAGTTTACAACTTTGATCTCCAACCTGCCGGGGATTCTCCATAAATCAATATGGAGCTACTTCGAGACTCATACTCAAGCTCTGTCACTAAATTGCTCCCAGCATCACAACACGACACAGAATCATCAGAGTTAGTCGTAGTCCACGAAGTAGTGAATGACCGCTCAGACACAGGCTCAGATGGGAACACAGATGTCGTGGTGTAAGACAGACCAGTAGAGTCGGTCGTAATCACAACAACAGCAAAATCAGTCTCAACATACTCACCAAATATACCTAATAGTATACTCTAACCAGTGATGTTAAATTACAAAATTTTCGCGCGTAATAATTAGAAATTTAGTAATAATTAGTAATATTTATTAGTAATATGGTTTATTACAAAGTGTAATATTTCTAAAGAAGTATTTTTAATATAGAGGCGATATAACAAATAATTATAAAAATTACAAATAATATATAGTTTTGAATGAAAGTTTAGAGGCTTGAGGGAAGCTGAACGGAGAGGCGAAGTGACCGAAAAATTCCATTTCCGAGGTGGCCGCGAAAGGGAAGGAAAGAAAACTTGAGCTTAAGATTACAGAAAGTGCGTGTTTGGATTTTTTTTATGACGCGAGTTAGCTCGGTGATGACGATGACCATGACGGTGAGAGCGAACTTCGGAGGTACTTGCAGCAAGAGAATGCCAAAGTCAAGAACCAGATTCGGGAGTACTACAAACTCAACGGAGGCTCGTTCCCTACTGTCTTCCGGAAGGGCCCGAGATCTTTTGTCCATGATGGCGATGTCCTCTTCCTCGGAATCTCTTTTCTCTTAAGTGAAGGGCATAGTTAGCGAAACAGATTTCAACCGCAGACAATCAAGATGTTGGCTATTATTACAGACGAGGCGAGTGTCTACTTTGACCCCCTACCACAGTCGGAAGCTGCCGGTAATCAGGATCAGGATCATTTTGAACCTCTGAACTCCACCTCCGAGCAACCTACGTGTTGAATGGGCGAAGCGAAGTCTGCTGATATCGTCAACATACCAGACCTGGATGATGGGAGGAAAAGATCCTGCCCCGAGAGGCAAATTGAGCAACGATCAATGACAGCGAGCGAGACGAAGTGTGCTCAAAACGGTGATCTGCAGATTTCAATAGGATCGAGCGCGGTGGAGTATCGTCTTACCAGTCGTACGCAAAAATTGGAGACACGGGCGAAGCAGAGTCTTGGGATACTACACGCAATTTACCAGGTTTTGGCGATTCCGATTTCAGCGATGCAGAGACTTGGTGTTCTAGATATGATGCCGAGTTGAACAATGCAGAATCTAGCGATGCAGAGACTCAAAACTCGACAAATAGTCTACGTTTAAGCGAGCTGGAATATAGTGTCTCCAGGCTCAAGAAAGTTCCATTATGAGATAACGATCTGGGAAGCTTCTCCAATACAAGGAAGGATGAAGAGATCGACCGAAATTAAGTTTCGAATAGCATATAATTGATTTCTAAAATAATATTGAAAATGGTCTATGATCGAAAATTGCGTGAGTAGATGAGAGCGAAATAGGTGCTTTGAGGCGAAAAGCAGGCATAGTCGTACTATACTATGCAGAAACTTCATATATTTGTAATTATTTGTAATATTGTAATATTTTTTTTTATATTATTAATACCACAAAAAGGTTAATAATTAGTAATATTGTATCTATAACAACACTGACTCTAACCAATGCATGGTCAGTACTACGCCACGCCATAAACTAACATGGAGGTCGTACACAACAACTGTTTCCCGTGGGGACCCGCCACCACTACAGCTCTCGCGGCTGTTGGGGCTGTTACCACGCTCACCGTGACGTCTTACAACTACTATCGTGAAACCCTCTTTTGGGTAATTTAAAAGCTTACCGTCTTGTCTCTTGAAGCCGCTGGCTTACCATACCTGGCCTTAACACCTTCTCTTGAAGCTGAAAATTGGCTACTCTCACCGCATCTGCTATTGCCCTTAGTGTGCCAGAGTGGGCGTCTCACTATGACGCTTACAAAACATTTGACCATGTTTTTTCATCCATTTTTGCACACAACACCGTGTTGGACTTTGTGTTGGCAAACTTATTGCTGTTTTTGGTTTCTTGGCGGTAGATCACACCCTCCTCACGCTGGTTTTGAGTTGCGCTCTTCTTGTGCTCCACCCGTCACTATAAATCGATCTCAAAACTTGTCGATTTCTCCTTTTTTGCACTCCTGTTTGTGATGATGCTTCACACTGGCCGTCAAAGTCTCTCCGCAGATTCCGCAAATTAGCGTAACACGAACCTAGCAGCCACCACGTGTTTGATCTATAAGATACCTCGAGAGCATCAGATCAGTGACACCTATATCAAATCGCACAGTGTTCAAACTTCCCTCCAGCCACTGCTTCCACGTTCTAATTTAACATAGTCAGCGAAACGGACCCTAGCCGCGAAGCTCTTTGATCCCGGGCAGCCAGTTTACCTATTATTCTTAAGCCCTAATTGAGTTCAAAACTAAAGCCAGTCTTGTTGGCGGTGGACGTCGACGAAGCCACCACCCGCGAGGATGCCCGAAGAAGTACGGGATCCCGCAATAGACGCAGTACTAGACAAAGAGGTCACAGCAGAACTCGAGGCTAGTTCGACGTCCAAGTCGGCATCTTTTGAAGAGCCCGCCGTGAAAAACATGTGTGCCGTATTCCTCATCACTATACACGTCAGGGTCAGGCAACCCATCCCTTTTCGAGTGTGGGTGGGGCTCCCTCTGCAAGCTGCGTGGGTTTCTCTGGAAGCTCCTCGACTCGATGATCCCATTTGCTGGGCTCTCTAAAGCAAACTTGTTGATAGATCATGCTTCAGCACTAGCCGCGATGGCAATGGCATAAACGGTGAGTGTTTTCAAATTCATATTGGGGTAGTTGTTCTTGTTGTTGTTGTGATGATCAAAAAAAACTGGTGTTGGGAACGGAACTGTCGTCTTTTATATTCTCGAGAGGACCAACTGAAGTAGACTCGTAATAGCTCCAGTGTACATTCGGAGAGCCTGGATCCGGGAATATGGCGTGTATGTCGAGGTCTGGTGTCTCAAGATGTCTGAGGCTTTCTCGTGATTGAATTATTCGGAAATGGAGGTAGAGTGGATGGATCAGGCCTTGCAAAGTGTGAGTTGAGGTTGATTTGATTTAGAGAGTTTTTGACTGTTCAAATTGACTAGAAGTGGGTGACCCTGATTTCTTATTATTGCCACGCCGGAGTTTCTTAGTTGCAATTGTCAGCACATCAATCTTACTACTGAGAATAGCAGGAGATAAAGAGTCTCATAAGTCACACAACTGAGTTTCAGTTCATATTTTACAAACACAGTCCCTGACTACTTACATACTTCGCCCTGCCTTAACTTCAGGAGCTGCATCACACATCACTCTTCACAACATCTTTGGGACATTCCAATTTAACATATCCAAAGGCTAAGCTCATGACATACTCTGCTCAAATCCAGCAATCTCCTCCATTTCGACAAATTTCGCATCCCACTCTTTCAAAAGCGTCAAAACGTCCAGTGCAAGGTCCAATATCTGGTCTTTCACTACGATCGGAGACTCAAGACCACAGTTTCTGGCAATCGCGTCGAAATTCTCCAAAAAGTCGGCATCGATGCCCTGAAAAGCGTGGATCAACCGCTTGAAAATAGTGACCTGCTTCGCAAATTGCAACCTTTCCCCTGCGTGCTTATAACTCTGCGTTTCAAGCATGTTTATCACAAAAGTCTTTTGTTTAGTCAAACCTTTGCGAACCTGTCTCATCACTAGCATGTCTGTTTCGTAGCAGAAATGTAAAGGCGTGTTCGAAGGCGGGTTGCAAATTGCGGTTTCAAGGTCCTCTTTAGTCAACATTCTTAGATCCTCTAGTTCCCATTCATTTTCCGTCAATGGCAGCAACGAATCACGAGCGCTCAAGACGGCATTCACAAACAACAAGACTGGTATGAGTAAGCAGTATGTTTTCATGTTAATTGTTTTTTTGGGTTGTTTGTCTTGAGTGCAAACAGGCGGAGACCTCTGATTATAAGCGTACCTTGAGATGGTAGAACTTTGAAGAGATAAATAGGCTTATGAAACGACAGGTGTTATTTGGAAAAACGGGAAATTCTCGCTTAATTCCGTTAGGTCATCGGTTGGAGTGAGTACCGTGAGCCTTCCATTGTCTGGGAAATCAGGCATATACGTATTGTTGCAACCATGCAATAATCACGAGAAGGAGGTCAACTTGGTCCGGATAGATTTAGGCAGCTGTGGTGGAATGGAAAAAATGGAAATGAAATAGACAGGTCTTCAATTATAACTGTCGAAAAATACTGGAGATTGCGGCATTTCAAGTCAACAGGTGTAGAGTTTTTTGTATGTATATGCAAAGACACAAAGGGAGTGTAATGCTTGTGGACATCGTCGATGGATTGCCCAAACCTGTTGAAAAAGATCTAAGGGACACATAAAAGCAAGCGTGATTCAACCTAGAAAAGCACGGCATTTTTTGGAACAATGTGTCGTGTCGAAGCCGGGTTGCGGAAAGATTCACCAATGCCATGACGTGACATCTGGCACTCAGGAATTCAATCATTCAAAGAATCTGATTTGCTTTTGGCCCGAGTCTACAGTTTATGCTAGCGGCTTTTGTGATAACAGGCAAACCTCTTTATAAAAATACTCTTTATAAGAATATTTCGGGTTATTTTTTTTTAAAGAAACATCACATTGGGGGTGCTGTGGTTCGGCTGCTATGCAAGCCTCATCTCAGCAGAACTATATATTCTATGGAAAAAACCTCCAATGGAGTCTAGAGTTTTGAGAAGGACTTCCTCATGGGGAATCTTTGCCCAAAACTTGTGTATTACAGGGGACTACCTATGTGTCATCGACCCACCTGAGTGACCCGCCACAAGGCCCGAGACACTTGTCTCGCCAGGAAGGGGGGGGGGGGGGG
>JAKTWD010000532.1:10226-29667 GCA_030581935.1 Metschnikowia corniflorae | reverse complement strand
AAGAGTTGTATAAGTGACTTTGAATAACTTGTTGATTAACCGTTTGTCCACAAAGGAGGCATTGTTGATCCATGCGCTCCTTGGCGTCATGCACTGGGACATGCAGCCCTGTGTTGAATTGGTGAAGCGCCGTGAGATCATTCCTCTTGATCCATTCTTCTTTGTATAGAGCTGTCCAGAACTTTTTTCATCGAGTGATATCCCGCACCTCTGGGCAGATTTCCAAAAAGCGTTTAGGTTGAATCACCGGGAGCTTACTTTGTTTATCCTTACTGCTGGATTTGAACGGTGACTTTGCTATAAGTCGGGATTCACTTACTGTGATGACGAAAGTGTCCGGTAGCAAACCCAAATGAAACTTGAGATTAATATGTTGCGACACTTCCTTGTGCGATCTTGTTTTTACTCTAATGTCTTTGACGGCGACCCTTTCTCCCTGAACTAGTTTCCTCCACGCTTCTAGGTATAACTGTTCATTCGAAGAAAAGGTCCACTGCAAGTGCTCGAAGAAGAAACCTGACGAATCAAAGAGGAATTCAGTCCAGCAAAGTTTGCCAATGGTTTCTGTATTGACCTTCTTTTTTCCGAGTATGATTCAGGTCATATGGTGAATCAATTTTAGTCTCCAAAGATTTGTGTACCAATCCTCTAGCACTGTTAACGCATTAAGCAAAATTGCTGCTCGATGTCCTTGCATCTGGATCTGAAGTTCAATAACTCCGTAACCTCCCTGGCTTGGCCTAGCGTAAAGTTTGTCTTTACCCACATTTTGGAAGACTTTCTTGATAACCAGATCCATTCTTTTCAACATCGCAGTCGACATATACAGAACGAGAACTTTGTAGACCACTGTGGAATATTTCGGGTAAATTTTTCTTAAAGAAACATCACATTGGAGGTGCTGGTTATTTAGAATATTCTGAGCGATTCTGAAAGTTAAAGAGGATTTGGAATATTTTCACATAGTTAGGCAATAACCTGGACTCTTTGGAATATTGTATTTTTTTCTCGGAATGTTCTTGTAAAAATCTATACTCAAATCATCAGATGAGAGGGAAAGCACACATAGTATCAGACAGTTTTGATGGGAACAAGGCAGCCGTGGATATATTAAAAACAACACCACCACTTTAGTACACGGTGGTGCATTTTTTGCCTTCTGACTCGACTTCAAAATTACAGCCACTGGATCAAGGCATCATATGTGATTTCATGGCTCACTACAACGAGTTATGTTGGAGTTTATTCACGAAACTTTTGGTCGTAACCACAGAAAAACGATGACATTACCGAAAGCGATTCATTGAAGTATCCACTCATGGCAAAGCCTCAAAGTGGACACGTTCACCAACTGCTTCGGCAGAGCAGACATCATTGGTGAAGATGTTGAAGACTTTTCTCTATCTGGAAATACGGACCATCAATCAGACGAAATTGCAAATCTCGTCGTTGACGACGAGGTTCAGTCTTCAGACGACTCGCTGCAAGACAAAATCATGTCCAATAGTCATTTGGACAGAAATTGTGTCTGAGAATTGTTTACCTGGAACAGAGTTTTGAAAAGCGTTACGAAAGAGTCAACTAGCTCATTGCTCGGCTTTATGACATAAACGTCATTCGTGTCCCGATGTCTGCAGAGGAGTTTGTGGATCTCCCTGTGGAAAGCGTCATAGGCCGGACTTTTGATACGTTTCACGATCTATTCAAAAATACATGGTGGAGAAAGAGGCAGAGAATGCTCGTAATTGCGAGGAAGACTTCCAACCGCCGCCAAGCTAGCGTGTCTCCTTTCGTGAGTTCGTATCAGGTATAGAGCTCGTTGTTCAATTTCTCAAAGAGAGGGACTCCAAAGATTCTGGACTCATCAACGCCCTACAAAACTTGCAAATCAAAACTTCAAAGAAACATGAAAAAACTCTTACCAACCAGGCATTCAAAGCTTCTTTTTGAATACTAGAAAGAAGTGAGAAGCCATGTTTCGGTTGACTCACGGGTATGGCCGCCCTCTGAAATGCGACAACACATAATATTACAATTATCCAGAGGAATTATACTGCAAATAGACCATAATTGTACGGGGTTTAGGCACTCTCGATAGTATTCCTAAAATTTTGGCGCAGATTAAACATTCTTAGAAAGAGGTTTGCCTGTGGTTCACTTCGTTCCGTGTGAAAAAAAGAGAAAACTCACCAATTATTACCTTACTCAGACTGTGCCTGAAAGCATGGTTAATTGAGTAAAAACCCGACAGAATTGTCGAATACGGCCCTACCACGGAGAAGACGCTGTTTTCCGTCACATCAACGCTAGTGAAGCTCCGTCGGGCCGTGGGAGATCATTTGCAAAATTGGGTGCTGCATTTTGTTTTCTTTCTCAATTTTGTTTATTGCGACAGCTATGCGCGTATTCCATATTCCGTAGTGTTTGCGGATGACGGTAACAAAGTACGTACTTGTAATTTCCTTCAAGCACAACTCCAACATATCGCTTAGCGCAATGCCTAAGCTTGCGTAATGTTGACCTCTGGACGAACTAAGCCTCGTAATCATTCCGAAAGACCAGAGATGATATCTGATTCCAAAGGAAATGTAGGGGATGGCATGGAGATGCGGTTACAGGGTCATATCAAGCTTTTTGGTTGCCGATGTGTTGAAAACAACGTCTCAGAGACTGAACCACACATTCACTTGTTGCCTCACGCTGAACCCTCTCATTTGCATATTAAAGCGAGAAGCTTGATCAGCTTTTCGCCGCTCAACGAGAAGTATAAAGCCGTTGTAAGTCATATAGGTACATGCACCGAATGTGTTAGTGACAGGTGGGGTCAATGGTGGCTAATTCTCGAAATGTTAATTCTTGGAAAAGAGAGCCAATGGGAACTCCGCTAGAAGTAAGTATGAGCTTTGATCCAACCAAATCAAGTGCCTACGGTTCAACTCAACTGGCTCAATGCTGGCTGCAACATAAGTGCTATGAGAGAAGTTTCACACCATTTCAGGAGCAAACGTGCGGAGGCAGAAGTCTCGCCGACAAACACTCAAGACGTCTCTTCATTCCAGAGATGGATTTAGGAATCATTGAGTGCTGCAAGTTCTCGGAGTAGGAATTTTGATTTCGGCTTCTGAAACATTTCCGAGTTGGAGTGGGAATATTCCACGACTTTGCCCAATGTGCTCGTATCTTATCGAGGCCCCACCATCAAGATTCAAAAGACTCTAGACTATACCATTTACAGTGCCACTCCATGTGTATTGAAGCTTTGAAGGATCTCGAAGCTCATCAATCCGCGAACCTGATTAGCTGTAATATATATCTGGCTTTGTGATTATCGAAGGCGTCAACGAAGCTCCTTGTATCCTATCGGTATTCGATATAAACATAGATAAGATGAAGAACCTTCACCGCGGCCATTCTCGACTCTCGATACAAGTTAGCGTTTTTCATGAGCTTGGTTCTTGAGCTATCACAACAGGTAGATAGAAAAGGCTTTTGAGCGTCATTCGAAGAACCGAGAGAAATAGCGAGACTGAGATTGGATTGATTACTCCCAGGAAAACAAGACGGGAAGCTACTGAGATCTGTCACCTGGACGACAACGAGGTAAGCTAATTTCTTGAAAGCGATGAAGAGGTTTTGTAACGTGGGATTGAAGCCTGCTTTAAGAAGGAAACTTGCAGGGCAAAGAACCTGTTAGTTACTTCAAAGACAGAAGGCAACACACCCCACTTTATGTCGCATAGCAATGGACTAATGGAGATGTCAGCAATGTCCGCGCCTGCGAAGCCACTTTTTCTCAGGTTGTCTTCTTACAGTAACACTATCAGGATTTGGGGATATGGAAGTCGTGTTGAAGAGTGCCTGACGAGATGAATGTTCCGATGAACTGGTGTTGCCGATAAAATGGTGTTACCGACGAGATGCTGAGGCTGACTTTGAAGCGAGCCAAGGAAACAAGGATACCGGACAGACTCTTGCTGTCGTAGTCCATGAGCTCTTATAATTATCCTAGATTGTTTCTTGATTTTCATCACCTGGGTGTTGGAAATATTTAACGAGAATGCCTTACCTCGCTTACTTTGCCACCTTTTACTCTTCCTTTCATGGCCTGCTTGACATAGTGGTCCTGAAGTTTGCACGAACCATGGCCCACGTGATTCTTGGTCTTTATGGTGTTGACTGCGCCATACATACACGCTATCTGTTTGAGCTGGGTTTTCCGAAACCCTAACTCCATCAGAAGCAGATCTTTCTGCTCGGCCTTGTACAACGTGTTCGTACAGCTCGGTAATATTGCTGCTAATAACATCTACAGAGGTGATGGCCGCTATATAGGAGAGGGAAGAGATACCTCTTCATTATCACCGTGGCGTGTATCCCGATGCTCCTCCTTGTGAAAGCTTATTACGTCGGAGGAACAAGAAGAGGTACGAGATCTGGAACGCCATGTCGTACGAGGAGCAAGAGAAGTATGTGACAACAACCACGGACGAAGGCTACGAGAGGTTGGACTTCCGCTTCGACCACTAGAACTCTTTTCCGTTCTCGTTTATTAAAAAATCTTTGCAAATCATAGAATAGAATAAATTTACCGATTCTTTTGACTCCCGATTCCTCCACAGTAATCTGTGATTACGCTCGTGACACGTGAAAGCTTTTACGCATTACGCATCACGCCGGTTTGGGACCCACGGTACCAAGTAGTCCAATACCAATCCGGCCAAGCGCTCCGCCCCCTTCTTCTTGTTTTTTTTTAAAGAATGAATTGTATTATAAGGGGCTCCCACCTGAAGCTACAAATTGTATACTTATATAGAAAAACCTATAATACATTTTGGAAAAGGCACTGAGTAGTGAAAGAGCCCGACTTTCCCAAGCCTTACTCTCTCCTCCTTACCCTCTCCGCTTCTGCAATTCGTGTCAGTCCGTTCTGACCCGAGTATGCTCCAAGAACTTCTTCAACTTACGTCTCAGAAGTGGTTGAAGCACAATGCCCGATTCCGCATCCTTTCTTCTCGAAGATTAAACTCGGCGAACAGTCTCCAATTACCAATTGAGGTTGCGCATATTTTCGTACTCATGATTCAATGGTGCCAACATCGAATTCAATTTCATGGGCAATGTGATGCCTCACTGATTCCACCAGGATTTCGTACAGCTGCATTCGTTGTAAAGATGCTTGAGCATACCTGTCAGATCTACCCTTTCAAGGCATGAATGACATTTGAAGCCCGTAACTGGGGTCTTTGTGTCGAAACATTAGATTCTTTGAAATGATGGAGAGCTTTCAAATCTTTGTGCTGTATCCATTCGTATTTGTGGAGTTGCCTCCAGAATTTTTCCCATCGTCGTTTGTGACGAGCCGGTGGACAAATTTCCAAAAACCTCCCCGGTTGTATTGGTGGAAGTTTCTCTTGTTGCTGTATAAAATTATGAATTAGTGAGTATGATAGAGAATTTTGAGGCGATCATACCTATGTGAATAAATTTCATATTTTTACTTCTTGTGACCAGAAATTTGCACTCTAAAAATTGGAAAAAATAATGAAGACCCCGGGTTCGAACCCGGGCGACAACAAAAACTGGATGCGCGGTACACATCTGGAAAATCAAGTGTGTTGAGGTTTTCTATAGAATATATTGTTTTCGCCCACGGCTAAGGTAAGCGGCATCCTTCAATACATATGTGTTTCTTTAAAAAAAAAAAAAAACATACAGATTTTATCGTAAATCCTCACGGTTTCTTCGTAAACGATAAAATATCGTAAATATTTACGATTTTTACGATCGTGATGGGTCTGCCATCGTAAGGTGTCGTTAACGTCGTTAACGACGTCTACTAAGCAACACTGAAGCCTTCAACCCAATATCTGAACAAGATGTGCAGCACTGGTTATTGAGCGCCTTACTGAAGAGAAACCTTGATAAACGTAAAAAAACGTGTAGAATCGGAAAAAAACGTAAAAAAGGGTAAAAGTACGTATTAAGATAAATTTCGATTTACGAATTTGGAAGTCATGATTCTAAATCATAATCGTGGTCTTGTAACGTAAAGTCGTAATTTTACGATTTACGCAAATTTATGCCAGCGCGCAACACTGGCTAACATATGGACTCCCCGCGGACCTTGGCGATAATTCTTGGCTAGCTGGGGACATATAAGATTGCGAAATCGTGCAACGTGCATATACGACCATTGATTGATACATTGGACATCATCAACCACCGCAACACGGGCGACTCAGAAGGATTATTACGCGTTACGTAGACTCTTACGCGGGGCGTTTGGGATTACGCTGATGATTCCGCCGTGCGCGCGTAATCGACCCACCCGGTCACGTGTCACTCCCCACGTTTCATCCAGCTCACCTGGCATATCCATACGATAGTACAAGTGAACCTCCCTACGCCGCTCGTTAGCCTTATTCTCAGTCGGCTGAATCGAATATTTTCAGATCTAAAAACAAGAAAATCACCCGAAAAGCCCCGAACCATGCCGAAGAAGAAACCAGAGATGGCGCAAGTATACAGCCAAAACACCAACGAGTTCATCTTTGGAGAACGGGGCGGGCGGGGAAAAAACCTTCTGTCGTTTCTCAAAAACTTGTCTCTCACCGGCCTGCTGCTGAGAAAAGCGCCCGAGAAAGACGCAGATCACATACGACAAGTCAACTCGTCGATCTACGGCAACATGTCGTACGGCTACGAGTCGCCGGACCAGGGGGGAAGGTCCATGACTGCGTTGGCGTCGCAAAACGCTTCGCAACTGTCTTTGTCGCTGCAAAAACCGCCGCCGCGTCGTGCAGCTCTGTCGAATTCAGCATTAGACTTTAGATCCGGCCTATCTGGGTCTTTGAGTAGGAACCTCGTAGATCTGACCTCACCGCTGCGCTCTCCGGGTCTTAAACCTTTGTCACGTGCCGCCAGCAGCTCGGGCGAGTCCCACAGACTGGGCTACAGGCGGGCCAAATACGCTGATTTGGACGATGACTGGGACGCGGACTTCAGCGATATGCGCGAGGGGCCTATCAGGGGGCTGGACGAGACTTTCGAACGGGTGGAAAGCGTGAAAAGTTCGGACCAATTTGGCGGTTTTGCTGGTTCTCCAGCGGCAATCATCGATCTGCTCCACCCGGACCTCGTGATGCTGGCTGTGCTGGTGGCCGAGCAGGAAAATTATGGAGGAAATCCCAAAAACGGAACGAGTTTTGAAAACGTCGGCTCCGGAGAGGGCCAGAACGGGTCAAATCCGGAGTTAAGGGCTCCCAATAGGGACCAGAACAGGGTGCTGAAGTTCACCAAGATTCTTACTGAGGACGACACCGCCGTCAATATCCAGGAGCTTCGGAAACTTTCCTGGAACGGCATTCCGGCCAACATTCGCGCACTAACTTGGCAGTTGCTTCTCGGATACTTGCCCACAAACAAGGCACGGCAACATGCCATATTGAAGCGAAAGCGACAGGAGTATATGGAGGGAATCAGCAAGTACAACACGCATTTTGAGGAGAAGTGTCCTGAAAACACATCCCAAACCCCTGATTCGAGCAATCGCGACAACTCCGCCAACAAGGAGAAACAGCTCCACCACCAGATCAACATCGACGTCAAAAGAACCAACCAAACACTCAAGCTTTACTCATTTTCCGCCACGCAAAAGTCGCTCAAGAAGATCTTGTTTCTATGGGCGATCCGCCACCCGGCCAGCGGCTACGTCCAGGGGATTAACGATATCTGCACACCCTTCTACCAGCTTTTTCTCAACAACTACTTGTGGCAGCTCCAGAGAAAGCACGCTTTTGAGAATCAGGGCGCCCCGGACGAATCGGCGCTCTTTATTCCGGGGCTCTTGGACGAACTGGGCGCCGATTTGCACGAGAAAGCAATCTACGAAGACCCTCTTTTGTCGACTTTGACCTGGCGCAACTTCGACCCCAGCAGGCTCTCGCCACGCGTATCCGCTATCATCGAGGCAGACAGCTACTGGTGCATCTCGCGGCTTCTCGACAACATCACCGATAACTATATTCACGAGCAACCCGGGATCATCAAACAGGTGAGTGCCCTCCAGAGTTTGATCACGAAAATCGACCCGGCGCTTGTCCTGCATTTGGAAAGCGAAGGTGTCGAGTTTCTCCAGTTTTCGTTCAGGTGGATGAATTGCTTGCTCATGCGGGAAATCTCAATCGATCTTGTCATCCGCATGTGGGATACTTACTTGAGCGAGACGCCTCTAGGGTTCAACGGCTTCCATGTCTACGTGTGCGCGGCGTTCCTAATCAAGTTCAGCGGGGAGATAAAGGAACGGGACTTTCAGGATATCTTGCTTTTTTTGCAAAATCCACCGACGGCGGCGTGGACCGAGAAAGATATCGGGATGATGTTGAGCGAGGCGTTTGTGTGGCAGAGCTTGTATAAGAATGCGGGCGGACGTTCGCGGTGATACCTTGATTGTTTCGAATGTTGTGGTGAATTTGGGTGGGTTTTGACAAAGAGTTGAGAAGCCATCCGTGCTAGGTGGAGGTGAAAGCACTTACCTATCATGCAAGTCAGTGGGCTTCCCCAGTTATGCGCTTCGGAGAAACTATCAGACACCCCTTATAATTCCTCTCAAAAAATCTTGTGACAAGCAGTATTCCCTGCAGAAGCCCCGCCTTGCATGATTTAAATTGGAGTTTTTCAAAAATTTGGACGATGCCCCACAGTGAAGTTTGACCTGATGACAGTCGGGACAAAGTTGAGAGTTGCCTCATGTTTTCACATCGCCTACCAGTTTTTTCAATCGGCCGAGGATGTGCGCTTGTGACTAGAGCTGACCATGCGTGACATGTCTTGTCAAAACATATCAAGCCGAGGCTCGATAGAGGTGACAAAACAAACCTTGTTGAAATGATCCTGAAAGTCTATTCGCCAGAGATATTCACCCAAGCTATCTTTCGCCCCAAAGTTCTTGCAGCAAGTGCTCTATCTCTGAGACTTGCCTCGAGAGGTCAAAGTCCACTGTCTATCGATATCTTACAGTGTTGGACTTAGTGATAGGCCTGATACGAGATCGTTGAAGTGCGTCCTATCGATTTGTTTTCCTCCGTATCCACCCTTAGGAGGTTTGAAAAGGTGCTTTCTTAGTTCCAGGCGGCCTGTGGCAGCTAAAAGTTTGTATTTTTTCAGTGTCAGCTAGGTCATGTCATGGCACTAATGTCTTTGTCGCCCCGTGTGTGATGTCTTGCCTGGAATCCAAGTCAGGTCTTTGGAATTGCCCCATTCTGCGACATCTTTCTTGCTTTTTCCCAGAAGATCTCCGTCATCCATACACTTCGGCTAATTACTCACTAAGATCGGGCTACAGGTGGATATATCCTCAGATCACTCAACTTCGTGAATCACTTGACATCAAGCCGCTTTGAATGCAGCATTGGTTGAATCTTTTCAATACACCTGAAGAATGATCCACGACAGCGTGCACACGCTCTGCTTTTGGCTGGCCTTTTGTAGGCCTCGCCTTTACGATAAACTTGTCGGTTCCAGACAACTTAACGTTCGTCGACTTCGAGGCTTTCAACCTTCATGCTCAGGATTCTTTCATCAACTTCTCGACTTATTTTGGCATCTTCGAAGGTGATAGGGTAAGAAATGTGAGTTGGCCTGATTTGCATGAACTAACGAGAGCAAAGTGGTTTACTTAAACTTACTAGCATTTGGGGTACCAACGAACTGCATCATATAAAGAAGCCTCTAGGTTACTTTTGGCAGTCAGAGTGTACAGACTGCCATCCGATGCAATAACACCCCGGGAATTTCTCATCACAAGGGATTCTCTGACTTTGCGTTTGGAGGTGTTTTGAACAAACACACTTCATGCTGGACACATTTAGTCTGTTCATGATGAGGTACAAAAGAGATTGGGTAAGATGTGGTAAAATGAAGGGTGGGACTAGGCTCGGGATCGGGATCACGCTGCTCACTGAAGAGGAGTAATAACGAAATAACATGCAAGCTTCTTTCTCGGGACAAGTGTGTCATTGAAACACTTTCTCGAAGTCCGTCTGTCAGACACTATCACATCTAGACATGCGGACATCTTGTATGACTCAGGGTACACGTACATGACCGCCTTTTAGCGTGCTTGGTCAGAACGGATGACAAACACGCGGAACAACACTCGGCTAGGAATAGCGCTCGAACCTCATTACGCTGCATTGACAAGTCACGGACGACCTCCAGGTGTGAGAAAAGCGTGGTTATAAAGGGCAGTTTCAGAGAGTGAACAGACATGACTGCACTATCCGTTTTTGCAGGATCTCTTTGCACTTTGAGGATACCGCATCTCAATCATTCCAAGCAAAGTTAGTGGAGGGTCGGGTATTGCTGCAATTTATATGCGCTAACCTAGATCGATTCATTTGGGGTGTGTCCACTCAGTCCAATATCCAAAATGACAGGAGATAAAGGCATTGACGCACCACTTCATAGGTAGTGAAATCGATTCATATTCTCGAATAGGAGAGCATATGATGAGATCAGCACACTGGTTAAACTTTTCGCATAATGACGCCTTGCTCGATCCCATTGTCATCCGGGAAACTTTTGTACTTACTTCTATTCCCTTTGGTTGGAGTCTGGTTGGTGCTTGAGGCAGTGCCTGAAAACCTTGAATACATTTTGTGCTTCGAAAAATGGCCGGATGTTCTTCCAGATCCTACAATCAGTTTCATGAATTGAAAGACAAACCCTATGCGGACAACCTGAGGATATCGGTGAAAACGTTACTAATATAGGAGTTCGCAATTCCACAGGCGAGTGGTACGACAACATCATTTCAGGGCTCCTTTCATTTATTTGTCCCGCGTTCGATCTACATCTCGACACGAAACCTACGTTACTGGTGACTGATTTCATTTGAAGAAGCTCTGCTAATCTAAGGGATGTGTACACGCAAACATGTGCCCTCAGTTGGTCGTCATTGTTTCCATGCTGTTTTTCTTTTGCTCACCTCATTGAAGTCTCGAGCAGGAATTACGAATAAGGGGGCTACAACTTTGAACTAAAGGCTTTGCAAGTGTCGACGAGTAAAATACTTGGCCAATAGCGCATTGAAGAAACACTTAAAATGGCAGAGTACATGTATTTGGCTACACCTCCAATGAAGCGAACACAGGTCGTGTGAAGCAGCTGTTTCAGCAATACCTGTGCAATATAACCATCTTTCTATTGGTGACTCACATTACAAAACCAACTCTGCAGACTCCAGAGCTTTCCCCCAAAATCATCAAAAAGCTCAGACACCCAGAGACGCCCATTCGTTTCGTGATAATCATCTTCAGTCAGATCGTCCAGGTTGCCAGTTTCCTTATCTTGCAAAACTATCCTACAAAAGACATCAATCTTTTGGTATGGCTCTTTTTCATATAGAGCGGGAGTCGTTCTTTTTTGGGTCCAGAGGATGGTCATCACTGAGTAGATTAAACTCTGTTTCCTGCAGCACAGTCTCTCACCTATGGTTGCAAAATTGCGGCTTTTCGGTGAGATTATGCGGGCAGATAAGCTCAGTTGATACATCTCTCAAAAGCCATCGAGGCAAATGATGTTTGTATGTATAAGATTTCAGTCATTGGTCTCGATAATATAAAATAATTTGAAACTCTAATATTCTCTCTACAAACTGCCGAATGCGTTTACGTCTTACCGCACATCCGCTCGGTGGTCTCACCTTGTAGAGAAATCTCAATATTTTATAGATTTTCATCGACTTCGCCCAAATCAGCAATTTCAACTCATCAAGATCATTTTCGCCGCTGATTTAAACCAGAAATTTACATGATTCACTAGATAGCAGTCCACGACTATGCGGAAACCTGGTGACAATTATATGCTGTTTGACGGGCCACATCAGTAAGTATGATGTCTTGAAAAAAACAATGAATGGATCTTTCCTCAAATCTACCTGATGAGCTGTATGCTGAAAATTCTTAGAGCTCGAAAACACTGAGTAGCTTGCTTTCAAGCAAGAGCAGAAGATCAAATGTACTGCCATCACCAATTTATGGCATTCGCCTTGCATGAGCATCTGCAGCATTTGAGCAAGCTTCTCGAGAGCTGAAGACTAATGATTATGAAGCATTCTCGAAGAACAGACAATTGGCCCGCTCGCAAGATACGTTTGGTTTGGTGTCGTAAAAGTCTCTTCAAGAAAAAGACAAATTGGTCTTTAACTATGGGCAAGTGCCCCAGCTTAATGATGAGAGAAGATTTCGCCAATCATCGCATTACTTTCTTAGTTTTCCCTTCATCACTGAATCTTTCCTTTTTTTTTTTAAAGAAATTTTCCTGGGCCAAAGATCGTATCACCTTCAAGATTTTCGCCATCACTGTGATACCATTGGTGCAAGATCTCTGTGGTAGGCATCCCGCGACCAAAGTATCTTACACTGTATATGCTAATTCGACCAAACTGTCTGAATAAGGTAAATCTCTGGGTCATGATAAACGCGGCTTTCCCATTCAAGATTCCGTGCAAACGGTCAAATACAAACACCACCACAAGTACCTCAAGTATATGGGTTATTTATAGCGCCCCACCGGATTGGGCAGGGACTTGGTGTCGTCACATCTCGTGGAGGCGATTCCAAAGTACTCCAAGTTCGCTCACGGAGGAGCCACCTCGTTAGCTGACAGAGTCATGCTCTTCGCAAGCTCAAGATTGAGCAGGACTATGGAATACTTAGACAGCAAAAAATAATCAAGTCGTCGTCATTCGGAGAGGACTTTGAATGGAGAAGTTGTTTGGTGATGAATTCGGCACGCGCTACTCGAGCTTCCATTTCCAACGATATAAATCCTCTGGGAGAGAACCTCAATGAGACTCCCCGTTGTAGTTGCCGTTATCCACCTATCACGACACTCCGGCTCGCCTGTGAACACCTACTTCGCCCGGCTTTACGGGAAGTTTCTCTATGTGTTCAATGATCACCGCTTGTTCACAATCAACCCCGGTACTAACTCTGACTTGAACACTACGTTCCGCTCAAAGTTGCCACAGGGCAATATCATTTGTGTGCCTGTTAGAATCGAACCAACGGTTTCTTTCGCCGCAGAGCGTACATTTTGAGTTGGTTGTCCGTCGGGATGATTCTTTGAGCAACCTCACAATGTGAGTTTTGAGCTGCTTTTTTCTTGTTCTGAGAACTGTTTGGTTGGAATGATTAGTACTGTTCAGTATAGGAGATTCTGGAGATCGTATTTGGGTCGCGTGCTATACAAAATATGCTCGACTTGATAGAGGTTTAGGCTCCGGGGGTGGATCACTGAATTCTGTCGCTGTTTGTGGTGCATACAATGAGCTAGAGCTATGATCTCTGCCCGTGATCCCTATTGAGTTGTACTTGGTAAATTTGCCTTGTCAAAGAAACCCATCACCTGTTGAAAGGAAGAGGTTTATTGAATGACAGAGGGTAGCAAATCTCTCGATACTTCAAAACTGTGGTGAATGACCCGCTCTGTGTCGCTTACAGAGAATCCACCAACGCAATCAAAGACACTTCGCTTATCTCATGAAACTCATGTCTCACGATAAACTCTATATCACCATACCGACATTGCCGTTTATGACTTGAATATTAAAGGATCTCTCATGCTTTCCTGCGTGAAGAAACTCATTGAGGATGGAGAAAAGGCCACAGGATTCTATATCTTTGCATACCATAGTTCAAGTTACCTTATTTTATTTGCAGCGGTTGCTCGGAGTGATTGGGAGGGTGCAATCCTTTATTATTACTAGATTTACCAACATGATGATATAGTTGAACAAGTTTAATCAGTTGGCATGGATGAGCATGAGTCAGACCTCACTACTGATAATATGATGTCTAATCTGAGTATTTGGTATAGAATTAGAGTCCGAGTGGACTGTGTCGAGAACGAGTGAGAACAGATCTTGAGACATCCAAAAGATGATGTCTATCGCAAAATTGAATGTCACTTCATGTGAAAGTATCTGACAAGATACATGATATAGATCCTAGCGAAGTAGAAATCCATGTTATGAGTTCATGTATTGCGATGGCGAGACCAGAATGGTGGGAAAAGATTGGGGACAAACTGCCAAGCGTGGCTGCGGTGTGACGTGGTGATACAAAAGAATCGCATGTAACCTAGCGAGAAAGTGCAGTTCGGGTTATATAAGCTCCTAATGTCTCGGGACTGTTTAATTCGCGTAAGAATTACCTCTTTTCGTCTCTGAGAATTTCGTTCTTTTATAAGGCTTTTGAGAACCTTCTCCTCATTCGCTTGATTTGCATTTTAGGCGGCGAGGAAAATTTAGACCGTAAAATTTAACATAAGCTCCTTGGTATCATCTGTTTCTGATCCAATGTAGAAGAATTTCCTCGGTGTCAGCGGCTCCTGGACTGGCACAGGGCTCGAGACTGGTGTTAACGCTTCGAGACAGATTTCCAACTACAAGACAAGCCTCCTCTAACTTTTCAAGGAGGTCTAATTTGTCGATCACCTACCCTCGCGCGTGGTCCTCTCGATGAGAGCTCACACACTCAATATATGAGATCCATTCTTTAATTCCGATAGTCAAAGCTTTGGGTAACACGAAGTTGCGAGCATTGAATCACTAGACGTATCGACATGTTGATAGGTTGCCCCTAATAAGAGTCCGGTCTCATCAGAATCAAAGTATCATCCACATATATGCTGTACTTCGCTATTCTCTTCCTAATGGATCAAACCACCCACAAAAGCTTGTTGGGTCTTCGCACTTTGCTTCTTTATAATAGCAGGGTCTTGACTTTTAGCATAGCTTTCAGGATGGCGTAAACAAAACCTGTGAGCCAATCCTTGCCCAAGTGGCCGCCCCCGTAAGCCAGTACGGGCCTCGACAATTACATTGGCCTTTGCTCGAACATCTGAGAATTTGGGAGAGAGACAGGCGGCAGTTTCAGCTCTGATCAATTTCAGTACCTTCTCATTTCTGGTCATAATACATTCATTGGGGTGTACCTCCAGGATTTGCCCAATGTCGTTGCCAAAGCACAGCAAATGGAAAAGACATGGATGAAAAATTACCTTACAAGTCTTATATCAATTTTACCAGCGGGAACGGAACATCGCACGCAAGTCGGTTTTGGGCGACTCTTCCAACAAGAATCGAGCCACAGCGGTTCAAGAGAAGTACACCATTGCTGACAGCAAATGCACGATGTTGCATACGCTTGCTATGATCGGTCAGAAAGCCACAACAGCGGTTTTCCGTGTCATTTCTGCGCAGTTGGCAATTTTGGTCGGTCATCACTCATTTTTCGTGGAGACAAAATACGTTCTATCAGAATGTCAGACTCATTGCAAGATCTACAGAATTTTGATTTAATGCAGTGAAGAAAATTTTGATTCGCAGACTGGTCGAGCCTGTGAAATCACTGATTACAACATTCAATGATAGTCACAGGCCATGTGATAAGATTCAAAGAAACTAAGTACATGGACTTTTGCAAAACCAAGTCACACTAATCGGGAGCAAACGAGAGCAAACGAGAGGGCTAAACGCAAGCGCCATAGTTTTTCAAGCAATTAGCTCTCGCCTATCTTGCCAATTATCTTCTGCATTTTTGATATATCCAATGACACGAGAATCCTCTGAAACCCCTCTAAGTCTGTAACTTAGTACGCCTCCTGATTTCATACCTTCCCACCCACCCTTCGACTTATCATCGGCCGTGTTTGAACTTGTCTAATTCATAGTGGAGCCAACCTATATAAGTCATAAAGGTGAAATGCGTATGAAGTCAAAGTGCCGAAAGTGCACGATGTTTTACACGCATTCCAGATATTTAAACACTTCCACTTTAGTACATCATATCCGAACTTAGCACAAACGAACGTCGATTTCCCAGAGCGAGCAAGATCATGAAGACATTGGATATGGCAAATTGAGTCACTATGATTCCATTTTTGCTACCAATCTTGTTGATGAGCTAAAACGTAATGGTCGACATACAACCGAAGTTAACTCCAAGAAGGATAAAACTTATATGGTTGAATTGGAGGTGCTCAAAGTGAAAAGCATGCCAGGGGAAGTTCCGTTCACAGATGTGCCGGACGTTTCCATAAGTTTTGGTTGGGGAAACTGTCCTTTAGCTATTACGAGAGAAGATGCAGCAGAATTGAGCGTTTTACTGTACCACTTCGAAACCAAGAACGTCAGATTCAATGTAAATATTTGTAGCCCTGGTCATGTATTGAATTTATTTACAAATGTTATTTTGCATTAATCGCTTCTCAGGAAGCAGGATTCTAGAGCGTTTGTTGAGAGCATCCGGGAAATTGATGTAAGATTTCCCTCTTGAAAGATAATTTAAATGGCACGAAGTCGCTACCCCATCTCGTTCGAAGACTTGCAAAAGGTTTTTGAACTTCATTGTCGTTACTTATTCCCTGCATAAAGACTGCTAAAACTGACATAAATAAGCACAAAAATAAAAACACCCTTCAAAAATATCTTTTAACCAAAAACATCGCGAAAATTCTAAAAATTTTTACTAACAAGCCATTGCAAGATTAACCCTGACTGCCCCCATCCAAGTCTGACTGCGCACCCCCAAGCAGTTACGCGAATCTCGACTCCACCCAATTAATTACGCGAAATTACCGGTTAATTAGCCGTGCACATAGAAGATACCAGGCATCGGAAGCTCTTCTCCAGATAGAAGATACCCAGAGGATCACTTTGTAAACATTCCACTTATACAAAATCTTTCTATCTTCAACAGGTGCTCTTTCACAGGTATTCAAAAAACCTCAGAGCTCGTCTCTACCCAAACAATACCCTAATTTACCTATTCTAAGGGTTCGCCAGCGTTCCTACTAAAACACAACAGATCATCACCAAAGCAAAGAAAAGCAAAGAAATACATAGAAAATGACGCAGGCCGGAAGAACGATCCTCGCCTCGACCATCGCAAAACAGTACACTGAAGAGGTGTCTGCCAAAGTGCAAGATTTGGACTTCAAGCCAAAATTGGTCGGTTTTTTGGCCAACAACGACCCAGCAGCGCAGATGTACGCCAGCTGGACGGCCAAGACGTGCGAGTCTTTGGGGTTCACGTATGAGTTGAAAAACGTGGCCAAGAACGAGTTGGAAACGGCGATCCTCGATGCCAACGCCGACGATAACGTCAACGGGATCATGGTGTATTTTCCCGTTTTCGGCGACAACCAGGACCAGTACCTCCAGCAAGCGATCTCTCCCGAGAAGGACGTGGAAGGCTTGAACCATCTCTACTACCACAACTTGTACCATAACGTGAGGTTTCTAGATGCGCCGACCAACGAGCAAAAACTGATTTTGCCCTGTACCCCGTTGGCAATGGTGAAGATCTTGGAATACTTGGGCATCTACAACAAGCACTTGCCGTACGGCAACCGGCTCTACGGGAAAAAGGTGTTGGTTGTGAACCGGTCCGAGATCGTGGGCCGGCCCCTCGCGGCGTTGCTTGCCAACGACGGCGCCACTGTTTTTTCCGCCGATATCGACAACGTGCAAAGGTTCACGAGAGGCACGGATTTGCTGATGCAGAGGCACCAGGTCGAGGAGTTGGACTATGCTGAATACAACCCCGACAAGATCGCGTCCCAGTGTGACGTGGTGATCACGGGTGTGCCCTCTGAGCAGTATAAATTCAACACCGAGAGTGTGTCGAATGGGACGGTGGTGATCAACTTTTCGAGCGCCAAAAACTTCAATGACGATATCAAGGAGCGGGCGGGGTTGTATGTGCCTTCGATCGGGAAGGTCACGATCGCCATGCTTTTGCGAAACCTCTTGCGGTTGATCGAGAACCGGAAGATCAGGCAGGCGAAGTGACTCGGTGATTGACGGGTCTTGAGAGTTGAATGTTTGATTGTCGCTGGGTGTGGACTTAGCTGCTGGTGGGTGGACTATGACAGGTGTAAAGCATACTGAAGGGATTCTTGGATACTGGGCAACATACACATTTACTAGAGCTTTGGTACTGGAAGGAGATTCTTAGGGGTCTTTGGTTGGGGTGGATGGTACTTTCATGGAGGGCTGAGAAGGATTTTAACCCGCCATTCCGCGCTTCACTGTCACGACCGGTCGAAACCGCAGGAATTGATTGCTACAAACAACTCTAGCATTACGGTCCCTTTCACGAAGTCGGAAGTGGTTTCGTTGTCATCCGATATGAAGAGGCTCTTCGTCCAGCTCTTCATCAGTGACGTACGCTCCTGGGTTTTCCTCGATCGAGGTCAACACCATGGTCTCTTCGATTCTAGTCAAAACTCATGATTATGAGATAAACTCGATCATTCATCACCAGAGCCTCCGGTGGAAAAATGGTGGGTGTGTGCTTATGTGCAGGTCACCTACCCCAGCAGTTTAGACCCTGGCGAATCCATTTAAAATCTGAAAGTTCTTTGCATTTAACGTTCCGAGATCACTAAAAAAGTAAAATGAACGTCGCGATAATCATATTGGTTTTCTGTTTAACCCTTGTGGCTTTTATAGCGGGACCAAACTTTTTCGTGCTACGCCCGGCTGCAAAGTATGGCTGCGGTGTAATAAGCACCGATGAAATCGTATTTCTCGCGATATAATGAGAAGTGGTGAAAAGAAAGCATGCGCTATCATTCAACATCACTACTAACATTCATGGCATCCTTCTGAGTTTTAAATCCCACATAAGATCTATGAATACAGCAGAGTACCGACCACGTGCAATTGCGAGTTACGGTCATGATGGCAGAAACTAGAAGTTTTGGATTCGATAACTATACTCTGAATATGCTATATTCCATTTCGATAAAGTTATTGTCAAAGGAGTGATCAAGTGATATCATTCATAATCAAATATGCTTGGTTCTCAAAGCACTCACGACGCCATTCAAAAGGATCCACTTTTCATTCGCTAGAGCGAGGACCCAATTTGGTAGATCGAATTTTGTGGGCTTCGTTCTCGTTCAAGAAGAACCAGCACCTCTTCGTGCCTTCTCTAATAAGAAAGATCGTCTCTATGGAGTTGGATCTAGAGACGCATGAGCACACATTGAAGGAACTCCATGTTCGCCAAATGCTCCATTCGATTTTAATAACCTCATCCCTTTGACGTAATCGCGGTACAACTGAGAGTACTTCCTTGGCGCTTCATAGCTTTTAAACTGTCTGAGCCGCTCTCAGTTTCCCCATAGACTGGCCAAGTGAAATTAGCTTTAGTCCACATACTGACATCTTGTGGAGCTAGCATCTCTCGTAAATGCATTGGTTTTGTGAATCCGATTTCGTGCCACCAGTAGTTGGTGATCCCACACTCGTTGTAGAGGTGTCTCAACAAATGGACTGGCTCAACACTCAAGAGGCATAGGTGGCAGCGGAACTGCGGTATTTCATCCGTACTTGTGAAATGTAATGGCACATATGAGCCGAAAT
>JAKTWD010000532.1:0-10126 GCA_030581935.1 Metschnikowia corniflorae | reverse complement strand
GATTCCTAGCCAACCATTCATGTTTGTGTAGTTTTTTCCAGAACTTTTTCCATCGTCTTGACGGACCAAGAGGCTCAATTCATCATGAACAATTGTCATGGTGTTCCTTTTCCTATCAGATGTGGAACCCGGCAAGGAAATCCTTTGAGCCCACTTCTATTTAACCTAGCGTTGGAGCCATTTCTTGTCCATCTAGATAAACTCCAAGGAATACTAAAGGTATACGAAAACGCGCTACTCCACACAATGAAGTATCATGCATTCGCGGACGATGTGAACATCTACCTTGGCCACGAACTGGATTATGCGAAAACAGACAGCATTATTGCTGATTTTGAAGCAGTGAGCAACAGCAAGATCAGTCTTTCTAAATCTAAACTTTGTGGGTTTAGTCTGAATTATGAAGGACCTGACCAACACATCCTACCATTCCCGCAGTCTTCGATTTGTAATCTCGAGACCAAATACTTGGGCATTCCAATAAAAGGCCTCCTTTCTGGGGTCTAGCGTATAACTTGTCTCGTCCCACACCGCGGAATACTCGACTAATTGCTCTGTCCATTTTCGTTACCTCCTCAGGTTTCATACATTGCACCAAATCTTGACTTGGGTTGGGCAGATTTCTTGTTTGACCGCTCAGGGCGCTCTTTCAAAAACCTTGCATGGACCTTTACGTCCAATGAGATATTATACATAAAAGCCTGGATCAAGGTGGTGAAACGAACGCGTTCCTTCAGCCCTCTGGCCAGCCGATGACATTTGAACATCTAAGGTAAGATGAATGCGAAGTTGATCATATTTTGGGCAGGGGATTTTTGGCAGATTAAATTCTGAGTGAAATCTCCGTGTGAGTATACACACCTGAAATATGGTTACGACATATTATGGTTTTTTCTATAGCGATATAGTTTTTTTTGTCGGCGGACTTAGTCCAATGGCTTTTTTCCGTAATATGATGTTTCTTTTAAAAAAAAAAATACTGTTAGTCCGAATGGTACCTTGCAGGTTCCGTCCAATTTTCCCATACTTTTCTAAAAATTCTTGGACCCTGATGTTGTGACGGGAGCCACCTTATTGTCGACTCCAGCCTTTTTCAACCACATTTTAAAAACCACAGCAGCCCTCATACCCTTTCACAGGAACTTCACATCCTATAAGCGGATTCTTAAGGATTTCCTGAACCGAAGAAGTAGAAGTCACGCCTTTCCGGCTCTATGTAAACACAGAACTGCAAATTATTATCCTTCATTCTTTCCAAGCCCATTGCTGTTTGTATAAAGTCTTCAAACTGATTAATTCGCTGAGCAGCTCGTTCTTTCCTCCGAACTTTTGGTCAATTTTATCAAGCAATTAAAACATATTCCCATGCTTTGATTAAACATGTGTAAGCGTCCTATCACTTTTCCCGCTTTCTCCTTTTTTAAACAAACATATGTATTGAAGGGTGCCACTAACCGTAGCAAGGGCCGAAAGTGATATCCTATATATATGTAAAGAACCTTAACACACCTTCAGATGTGTGGTATGGCCCATGTTCGAGCCTAGTTTCCCTGCATTTTTAAATGTGAAGACCCCCTCGACCGATGTTGCCGGGCAAAAGAGAAGTATCAATATGTTCTTTGAGAGCTGACCGATCTTCGCCAGGCTAATTTCGCAGCCAATAAACCTCAAATGCGAGCACCTTTAAATCCACAGAATACCGCCACAATCCACAGATTTTTTCATGCAAATGGACCAGTGGCAAACGTGAGCGACAATGATCAAAATGGCACCAAAAACTTTGCCTTTTTGTCGGAATTCTCCCCGGTTCAAGTACCCAATATCGCTGGTGTACGGGTCGTTTTAGAACGTCCGCTTGGTGCTGGTCAGTGATTGCAAACCAGCGTACGTACGGGAGTTGTACGATTTGGTACGGAGCGTACGGAAATTTGATGCGTAATTGTACCGTACGCCAGAATTCGCCAGCGTTCAACACGCGTACAACCGGCGTACGCTGTGTAGCGTACAAGCAAGCCAGATTCCCTATAACAAGTGTATCACACCAAATGGGTGCTACACCTTTGAGCTAAAGTATTTTTTGCATATAAATGTGAATGAAGTGTGAAATCTAGTAATATCTAAATAGAGGGTTCATGAGTCACCCTCCAAATACGTTTGTGACCATTGAAGCGTTATTGGCCTTTTCGTCATCTTCGACGTCGTCCGACACTAACACAATTTCCGCTGCCTTTTCACCCATATTCCCGTCTTCATCTTTGAACAAGTCATTGTCGTTCTTTTTTTCCGCGTCGAGTGCCGGAATATCCTCATCTCGAATAGCTCTCAAAAATTTTCAGAATTGCTATCATTCTTATAGTTGTTGGCAGGATGTTTTCCTCTTTCTTATTATCACGTCTGCCATTTGACAAAAAAAGAATCAGCCGGGGCCGACATAGCAGACATAGCAAATTAGTCTCTGGCAATTTGTGATATCACGGGATACGAATCTCTTCGGCTTTTGTAAAACTCAATAAGGTCCTGCTTTCTGCGCTCGATTGGCTCATTAAGATACCTCTCTATCTCGAGGTCAGTGGTCTATCATCTTCCAAATCTGAAGAATCATTCGTGCCCCAATTATCAGAAAGATCACGTGGCTCCCCACTGAGACTTCCTTTTCAACTTCTCCTATGTTGGCCAGATACTGAGAATAAACTTCATAGAAGTGGTGTTTGATCGCTTGACCTTTCTGCTCCGGTACACCCGATTTCTCGAAACCCTCAATTTCCGTCGTGGTTCAAGCACGAGAGCGAGGAAGTATGGTTTGAGGCGGTCGATGCTCTTGCCATGTAGTGGAAAGTATTGAAGGATCTTGCTTATAGCCTCTCGTAAGCACGTCTGAGCAGCGCCACGGCTTAAGTGAGGACGCGATATTCGAGAAATTACGCCACCCCGCGGTGCGGACAGCACACGCAACTCGTCGGACCACACTTCTCTTACCCCAACATAAAGAATATCAGCAGCTATGATCAACCAAGCATGTAGTAATATACCTGCATATAAGCTTCAATTACTCCACGGCGTACGTACGCTGTGTACGGCGCCACGCCCAGAAATTGTACGGTAAAAGCACTGTAAGCTAACGCCTGGCAGTACGCCAAACTGTACGCGTCCGAGTGGGCTCTTCGCTGGTCTGTACCGGTGTGGCGCGTTACGCCAAAATTGCGCCAAAATTACGCCAAAGTTACGTCAAAATTGCGATCTACGAAATTGGAGGCCAGCGCAATTACCACCATCTCTCAATTCGGGAGCCATAGTAATCACCATCTTATTGTAAATCGTAATTTTAGCGTAATCTAGCGTAATCTAGCGACATTCTAGCGTAACTTTTCGTAACGTTTTCGTAAGTTCTTCATAATCTTACCGCAACAAATTCAAATTCAAAACATGGAAACACGCTACCGAAACTTGCAATAACATGAATATTATGGTACCATAATCTTCATTAGTATAAGACAGTGATTAGATAAATTACTCTCATTTGTGGGCAATCACTCCACTTAACACTTTGAAAGGTCAACATATTGTGAATTTATGTATTTACTTACTTCGATACTGTGTTCCTAGAGATCTAAGCGGAGCGTATTTGGTTTTTGTCAAATTGAGTGCTGTGTGAAGAAATGAGCTGTTTCGTGCCCAAATAGAGCTGCTCGAAAGTAGCGAATCTATCCAATCATCAAGAATGCATGTACTCAATTGATCTCGACAACTTCACCAGCGTCGGCTTCCATCTCATCATCAATGTCCCCGATCTCTCTCGCGACCTGGTCGCATTACTCCACCTCATCTGTAGCGTTCTCATCATCAGATTCCACACCCACGTCAAAGCGCGTTCTTTTCTTCACCTTGTCGTTGACCATTGCCATCATTTTGGTTGTGGCTGGTAAAGATTTATTTCTCTTCTTCGTGATCATATCGCCGCGTTTTGAAAAAAAGGATTCTGCCGGCGCTGACATAGCTGGAATAGGCAAAGTGTCTTTTGCAAGCTGATAAAGTATAATGAATTGTCTTTTTCTGTTGCGATAATAATTGACGATATCGAAGTTTTCAGGTTTTTTAAAAAGGGAGGCCACGAATTCGTTTTCTTCGTCCCCAGACCCTTCATGGTCACTAGACTAAGGGAAGTCTATCCTGCCTAGCCGGTTGTCACTTTATGAGCCGTGTTCGACAGTCACCTCATTTTACAGTCTCTGTGCTCCATAGTTGGTTCGTAAAGTAAATTTTCCAAATTTTTCCTGATGCAACTTACCAAGACACGCGGGAACGATTCTCTGGTCTCAAAATATTTGAGTTTGTACTTTGGATCAAGAGCGGTGGCGATATAGAGGAGAGCCCTGTCACCAAAATCTGAAAGCAAGCGAACTCAGATTTTTCGATTCATTGGAATTGAATTTAGCCTGTGAACAAAACTCATCCGAAGAGATACCCGTCACCGCAATTGAGCACGCAGAATGTCAAAGTATGCTTAAGAGAAGGCGGCGTGAATGAGGCGAGTTGTTCTCGTGTTTTTTTTTTTTTTTTAAACGAGCGTGGAGCATTCGACTATCACAAAATTGACGGCCGTGGTGAACACGTGCATGTTAGGTGTTTCTGCTTAGGGCTTTAACCGAATATCTGAACAAGATGTGCAGCACTGGTTGATGAGCGACTCACTGGTAAAAGACCTTCAAAAACCGTGGAAATCGTAATGAAATCGTAATAGAATCGTAATGAAATCGTAAAATTATCGTAAAAAAGTTTAAGTAAAACGTATTACGAAAAAATTAGGCCTTACGAAAATGGGAGTCGTCGTAATCGACCATCCTAATCGTATTTCTGCGACGTAAAAACGTAATTGTCGTTACGATTTACGCAAAGTTACGCCAGCGCGCAACTTTGGTCTCTAGCAGGCATGTTAGTAAGTAGTATTTCTCGCGAAATCTATGTTTTTTTAATTTTAATATACCTTCTCTAGTAGCATAAAAAAACATAAAAATATCCTGAAAAAATATTTTTTTAGCAAAAGCTAGTAAAAAATATATTTTTTCTCAAAAAATTTCAAGCACTTTTATACATGGCGAAGCGTGCTGTTCGAAGCCTGAGAGACCTTCTAACTCTTTCGGGGCTTGCACCCTATTTACAATCCAGAGGCTCCAAGGCAGTGACTATAATACAGCTGGGTTTACAATACTCTGTGTGGAACACTTCTTAGATTTATTTGAGGGTTATAACACTCCACAGTTTTAAGGAGACACGACCCTCACTAGCTGTGGGGGTTCTGAATGCGGTGCCAAATTACTCAAATATTACAATATTTAGTCTTGTAATATCCAACCCCTAAAGAATCTTTATATCGCGACAGTGCTTGATCCTCGTTTGAAGTTTGACATTCTCCGGGCACATGGCTTTCAATATACTGTTTCATTTCACAAGTACAAGACGGAGTACGAAAAGAGGCAGAAGCTTCCACAACACACAAAGAAAAAACGAGAACCCATTGATGGCTCAGTTCGGTGTCCAAAACCAAATATTTTCTTGAAGAGCAAGTCGATCGCAGAGGAAAACGCACTAAGGAGGTATTTAGACGAAATGATACAAGATGAGGATTGTTATGTTGCACACTACTACACATTTCGAAGAGCTACGTTTCCCGTCATCTATGAGACGTCAAGAGACTATTTAAGTACTCCAGCGATGTCCTCGCCGCCTGAGTCACTTTGCTCCGGGGTGAAGTGCATGCTAACGGACGCAAGAAGAAGATCACTACCAAAGGCAATTGAAATGTTGGCAATACTAAAGTCGAGGGGCGGTATGCCGGATCCAGACCTTAATGAAATTCATCATCAGACAGAAGAAGAAGGCCAACCCACGATTGATCAGAGTATTTCGCAAACCTATACTTTTAGATTTGGATCAAAGAGCCTTTGACTCAATTGAGGGAAACTCAGATGAAGAGCTGGACTCGGGTGATATATACTTTCTGTATCACGGAGATGGAGAGGAGGAGGAGAATCACGGAGACTCCGAAGCTGGTGATAAGCTGTACAAAGAGCCTATCTGTATTTCGCATGACGACGAAGGTATTTTTTAATTTGAGTAAAAAGGATCAAATATACGAGCCTTGTTTATACATTCTTGCGGTTTTCATCGGTTGTGATAAGGGAATTTTTCGCTCTCCGGTATTAGTGTGCAGGTGCACCTTCTTGAAAAATTACTAAAAATACTTGCATAAGAACTACTACTACTAGCACAAATATGCATAAAAATAAGAAAAATTTGGAAAAAGATCTTTTTAGCAAAAATATCGCGAAAAATTTTACTACTTACTAACACCCCTGGTCTGTAGGATATTGTCGAAGTCACGATGAGCGGATCCTGCACACGGGACCGGGCAGACCTAGTCAAGAATCTGCGCCCGGCCTCAAAAACAATTGATACTCCAAGGGTCTGGTTGTCTCAGTAACTAGTCTCTAATTTTGGACGGACCATCGTAAGGTTTGTGTATCTCGCAGCCGCCAGTGCGAAAAAGCAGGCATGGACGACTGCCATCACCTGGACGTCATTCGGTTGTTAGTTGACCAGTGGAAGGGAGAGGACGGTGAAACAATTCTGTTCATTTGTTCGTCCGTTGACACGTTTAAGATGCGATTTCCAAGAAGTTTGCACCAACCCGCTCGATTCCTCTACAATTTAGTTGGTGGCTACCCTGTGGAGGGGGAAGCGATCACGGCACGTTGGTATTTACGGGAAATTGCGAGGAAGAATATTCCCCCTAAGGAAATGGCTCATAAGTTCCAAACGGAAGTATGGCCCCGACTCAAGGCAATGAGATGTGTTAGGACCGCAGCGGATAGTCCTCGCGCAAAAGTACGGGCACTCTTCTACGCAACGATCAAGAATAGCGGGTACGCAGATGACTTCAATGACTTGAGCCCAGATGCCTCCAAAAAAGTCTTAAGACGTACTCAACTTCCTGGCGGACTTCCATTGCATCTGGAACGGGCTCTTCAATTAGTCATCAAGAAGTTGAAGGCAAGGCCCCACCTTTGCCCCAACTGCCTTGACGAGCACCCCGTGAAAGAATGCAAAGAGTTAACTGAAGTGGCCCACAACAACCTCGCTGCGTATACAATGACTGACTATGAAGCGAAGACAGGAATGGGCGAGCGCAGTCCTGAGTTGAGAGAACTCGTCGCCAGATTGGCTAAGTAATGCCAGCAGGGTTACATCTCAGTTAGATTTACACGACCATGGAGATAAGAGCGAGAAACTGATCACGAGATCGTCTTCAGCTGCCACCACTCTCCACGAGGGATCAAGGTCCTGCTTTTTATGAGGGCTTCGATGGCTGGAGGGTTTATATCTGGGTTGAAGAATTTGTCGAGATCGGGATATGCTTCATAATCGATTCCCCTATCCGAATGCCTTCCTTAACATAGTCTAGTCTCTTGTGTTCGAGCGCAGGAAAATACTCGACGAACCACGTGTGCTCTGTATTCGTCTCGGTCCTCGTCGAGAAACAGTCGGCGGATCAAGTCAGACCCAAGCCCTGACTCGGCTTCTTTGATCAATTGGCTCACTACTCGGCCAAGCTGATTATCCGTGGATCCGTTTTGTCCTTTCCTGCTCGATTCGAAGAGAAAGCATTTGCGAGATTACCGCCTCGCTATACAACTTTTGGGCTGGTTCCATTGCCTTGGCCATGTGTTTGGGAGGAGACTGGCTAGATTCCAGCGGACTGTTCTCCGGTTTCGGCGCTTCCTCCCCATCTGGATCATCAGTTCTGATGATTTTGTTCAACTGCTGCGACGTCATCAGATGGCCCTAGTGCTTGTACTTTGATTGGTCGATATTGAATCCTCCAAAGTGGGCAAGAACGCCGAGGGCGACACCTTCTCGTCCTTGTCTTTATCCACGCTGCTTTTTGGGGAAAGAACCTTGCTGTGTTTGGGTGCGTCCACACAGTTGTTCAAAACGTCTACGCTACGCATACGTAGCTACGCGGCGTAGCGTTGTGTTTGGGAAATGCTGCGTAGACATTTTCGTAGCGTAGAGACAAGGCGTTGGAAAAAAAAATTAAGCTGTATTTTATTAGAATAGGCTAGTCCCGACTAAATCAATGCAGCTACTAGTATTGGCTGATAAAAGCGAACTTCTAATTAAGGAACAAATCTACACAAAATAAAGACGCAAAATGTGCATTGACTACAAAGGGCTGCTTATATTTCAAGATCGGCAACTTTTTCGGACTTCATTTTCATACTCGGCTTGGGCGTCATAGTCGACCACTAGCCCCTTTTCCTCTTCTTGATTTTGTGCAGAGATGAGTTCGGGAAATTCTGTAGCCTGCTCCACCTCTCTATCCGCATCCTCAGCCGGCATTTCGTCAGCCGTGAGGATCCCTTCTGACTTGAATATTGCCAAAATCTTTACCGATCTTGTCAGAAGCCTATCTCTCCTGTTTGTAACGATATTTCCAACTCGGGAAAAAAGTGCTTTCGAAGGCGCTGACATGGCAGGAACAGAAATAGTCTCTCGCCATACGCGAAATGACCGGAAAACAATTTTTATGAAACTTGTAAAAGGCAAGGACATCTATGCTTTTGATTTCGCGTAAATCCCTGAGTTACGCTTCAAGTCCGTCATTGTTGCCTTCTGTTGCATCGTCATCGAGAAAAAAGCCACCCAGAGCCATTTGATACTTCGGGGGATACGTGACCTCCGCCAGCACATTCATCGACTGTCGCATCCTTGTCTTCTTTTTAATATTCGCTGTAGACCTGAAAGAAAGCATTCTTGATCCCACTGATATTTTCGGCTGAGAAAACTTCTCAAAAATAGCCAACTTGTACCGGGGATCGAGAACAATAGCTACTTGAAGCAGCTTGTTTTCCATGCAATTTTCATCATCAACAGGGAAGTATTCAAATAGCTTTTTCCTCGCCCCATTCAAACAATTAAAGAATTATTTCTCAGGATTTGCTTCTCATTCACAGAAGACAATTCATGTAAGACTCCACAAGTCAAAGGAATCGTTTAATTGATCGTGGGACATGACGAAGCTTTAAGTGTCAAAGTAGGAGCACGAAAAATCTCCAAGTGAGAGCTTCCAAGTACTTCCAATCTTTGGAGGTTAATTGAAATCTTTCGAGATCAGCTGAACTTTCTACAAAGTCTCCGAAAGTCAACTTCAAGACTGTCATTCTTTCTTCACGAAAATAAATAAAGCGATCAATCATGCGGTAAGTGGAAAGCCATCGGGTGTCATTGTCTCTCAACATTTTCTCGGGACCGGTATTCAAAGATCCTCTGGCTTTTTTCGCGTCAACTAGCGTTTTGAAAGTATTCCTCATTTTGTAACTGTAGTTTATCTGAAGAATGATCGAGCGTATGACTCGAGAAAATTGTTTCATGCGATCAGCAGAGTCGCGAAAAAGAGGGTATTCCTCAAGAACGACTTTCATTGACCTTTCAAATTTTTGCGTTCCATTGCCCTTGAAAAATGTGTAGTTTAAGAGCGCCTCTGTTGACAAGTTCAAGATGTGCCCGACGCACCGAGTGTCCCCATCGAATTCAATGCCAAGGCCACCCAAAGTTTCCTTGTACTCATTCACCTGAACATCCGAGAATACTCGATGGATATGAATTAGAAAATTAAACAGGAAGTCGAGGCCCGACCCATGCTTCATAGTTTTCGTGAATTCACTCCTTGCGGACAAGACAAGCGCGTCACGATTTTCATATATTGTGAGAACGCGATACACGAGTTCACCCAATGCCCCAAAAAAGGCGGTTCAGGAGGTGATTTACCAAAATCAAGGCACGCAAACAATGTTTCACACGTTTTTTCTTTGAATATGGCGCACAATTTACGGATTTGATTCAGGGAATTTTCAAAAATATGACCGACTTGTGTTGTAACTATGCAAGCGCATGTGACTTGTATGCAAGTGCGTGAGCTTTGCGTTGCATGTGGAATGTCGGCCGGCGTCGCAAACCTATTTGAGGTTGGTATACCAACCTGAAACCTCGTCAAGGTTTCAGTAAACCTCGTCAAGGTTTAACCTCGTCAAGGTTTCAGTAAACCTCGTCAAGGTTTTAGTGGTGTATG
>JAKTWD010000531.1:44498-105269 GCA_030581935.1 Metschnikowia corniflorae | reverse complement strand
GGCGTCAAACGCCCAAACGGCGATCTGAACACGCCTTAAAGGCGGTGCATGCGGCGCACGCCTCAAGGCGATGCGAACACGCCTCAAGGGCGCGCGATGCTCGGAGATGCGTCAAACCGCATAACTTCAGTGGTCTAGACCACTTGTAAGAAACTACCTAATTCTGGGAGCGTCTAGGACGGTCCCAGGTCCCTGACAGTACAATACATATTTCCTTTTTCAAACAATAAATAGAACAGTTAATCGTAAGCAAATCAGTCAGCACCAAGTGTATGAGTTCATGTTAGTAGAACCTCACCTGTACTGGCCTGAATGAACTGCGGCCCCTCGTGAAATAGAGATTTCTGGTATCAATGCAAAAGTTTGTGTTTTGGTAAAATAAATAGATAATGTTTAAAACTATAGCCTATGCCTAGACATTAAAACTCTAGGATGGTTCGTATCTTCGGAATGATGAAATAAATGCTAACTTTGGGGCACCGTCGATGTCGGATGGTAGCCGCATTACCACGTCATCAAATAATAATGTCTGTAGTGATAAATTATCAACCAAGAATGGGAAACTCATCATTTTCGAGAAGACCGTTAGGCTTGAGCGAAAGAAGATCAACGGTAATTTGATCTCCGTCCTCTGCCGACTTCATTAAATCATCTGGAGCCTCAAATTCGACTACTCGGGGATAATGTAGCTGAGTAATGTTCGTGCTGTTGAACTTATCAATGCATACCTCGCGCAAGCCAATGCGTTCCTGGAATTCCGTCCGGGTCGCGTGTATATCGCTGATGGAGTCCTTCCAGTCGACAATATTATCAATCGGATAAAGGCGTCGCACCTTGTCATTGTAGACTAGATTTCTGTAAAGAACCGCGACGCGTAAGTTTGTGAAGGTGATCACTCGAATTGCGTACGCGGAAAGAATCTTTAGCTCGTTGACTATCCGTGTGTACGCTTCCGGCACAAGACACAACTTCTCAGGGGAATTTAAAGAATCTAGTACACTTGCATCACAGCTGTTGGGAAAAACATCCAACATCAATGGCGAGTCGAAGTCACGAAGAAAACAAAACTTCACTTGTGGAACGACGGCATAAACTGCTTTGCGAAAGAGCCTGAAAAACAAGTTCAAGACTTTTTCAAGCGGATCAGTGGACCGGCTTACTGTCAATAGCCGACTTGGGCCAAGATTGGCCCATTTACGAAACATTTGAAATAAGACATCGAGTTGAAGAGGGATGTTTGCCAAGTTATTGTTCACAGTCGGAATGTGCACCCTCACGGACTCTTGGCAAAACTTGTACAAGTCTTCGAAGACATCAACAATGAAGTCGAAAGTCTCCTTGTTCAGCACTTCCGCGGGTTTAATAGAACCGATCACCGACCCCAACCTGTGCAACATACCCTCGTATTCAATCAAAAACTCGGGGCTATAGGCGGGTAAGTACACAGTCCTCACAATGTTTGATACCAATTGCATGTGGATGGGGATGAACAGGGGCACTGAATATTCTTTGTTCTTAGATAGCTGCAACGTGTAGCTGAGAACAGAGAACATGCCATCGCGGAAACACACGGTGGAATTCACGGTGGCCTCGGGATCGTAAATGGACATGAGAGACAAAATGTACGAAACTGAGGATGCCAATTGCGGATTGGTGTTTCTGTTGAGGAGAGACCGTAGACTTTTGATCACTGCAGCGTAGTGCTGGATCAGACGATTAAGCAAAGCCTTACGCGAGCGCTCCGTTTGTGTGGCCGTACAAAGAGAATTAGATCTAGAAGCTCTGAAAACGTTTGTGATGAGATAGTTGGTGGTGAGGTTGGTGAGGCATGAGAACATGATGCTCAGCTCGAAAGCTTTGAAAAAGAAGTGACCCAACCATAAGTGATAAAGCTCCCGGATTTGCTGCAATTGAGCCTTTCCTTGGGTTATCAAAGGACCAAGCTCTCCAAGGATCTGATTAAACTGAGTATCGTAGTCCATATCACGTGGCTGCAAGACCGAAAATGTGTGCTTGCCCTGCTTTGCATTTGGCAAGGACATGCCTTGTGAACAGAGATTGGATATCATTTCTTCGCGATAGTCACTGGCATAACTATCGGAGGAGTCTCCTTCAGCAATATCATTTTCACTATCTCTTGGTGCACTTGACACTACAGAAGATGAATTATAGCTCCACCGGGACTCCACGGAATTGCGATAGGAGTATACCGGATATATGATCTGGTGATCCTGTTCCGTAAGCAAATTGTCAAAATCTTGTGTGACACCAGATTGGTATGGTAACGATTTAAACTGGTCTCGTAGATACACAGAGGCAGCGACGTTATCAATGAAACCACTTTCAAACACATTTGTCGATAGGTCTATGCTATGTGAAATCCGTGATTGTACCACAGGTTTTTGTGCTCCAGGATACAGAAGACTGGAGGAAGTAATTGGTATTCCCAGTAAAGGTGGGTTGGTGTTAGTGGGCGTAACTTGAGTCAGAGCCAGGTGAGATTTCTGAGGGCTAGCTAAGAGCACAGGCGGTGACTCAATCAAAAGATTATCGGCCACGTTTTCGGTAACGTCAATTGAACGAGGCCTACGTGTAGCATGGTGCTCTATCAACTCTTGCTTGGCCTTTTTGAACTCTTCAAGTTGCTCCTCACTATAGTCGAGATACTCGCATCGACTGCCATGCTTCACACAATTGATGCACTCCGGGAGAGATTCCAGACACTTGACGCGTCTTCGTTTGCAGGTGGCACAGCCTAATTTGGAGTTTCTGTGCTTTTTCCGCCGCGTTCCTCGGTGGTCTTTTGCCATTGCAACACATAAGATTTTATGAAAGAAGAACGGCCAAGAAAGACGGGGAATGTTTTAAACAATAGCGGGAATGCACATTGCATCATTGGTACATGAGGAATACTACACACAGGGAAGAGCCTATTGTTAGATTTGAAGATTCGCGTCAATGCATGGTTTGTTAATTCCGTTGTTCTTTTACTGATGCGAGGCAGGATATTTTTCTAGAGTCTCTGCGGCCACTTGCCTCATCGGCCCGTCAAATAATTGCATTTAATTGATCGAATAAACATCAGAGCATAGGTGCTTAAGCAATCCAGTGATTGTGGGATGACTAATATTGCATGCAAGATCCCAAGCCGTGTGGGGGATCACTTGCATGCTCATCACTAACCCGTTGCACCACCTGCACATGACAACGCTGATACGGTGACCAAGGAAGAAAGAAAAATTGCTGCATGTCGCCCTGATTAACAATTTTGCGAAATGGAGGTGAAAACATTTGCGAGAAATGAAGCAGAATTGTTTTTACTGAAACGGGTCCCCCACTCCGGTTCCGGAATCCTGCAAGTGAGCAGAGAATTAAGCGCCGCTGCGCTCGGCTCGGTCGCGCTTGCCAAATGCGGCCAGTTCCGCACATGGTGCGGAAGCCACTCGTTTTCGTATATCAGGCCACTAATCGAGTAAGGCATACAAAACTCCGCGATTGCCGTATCACGTTCAAGGGGCGGGAGGCATTCAAGATTTAGAGGCATTCGAGATCGCATCTCTGCTACTCAACATATTGTCAATCCGAATACCAAGCTTCTCTTGTGAGATGGCTGGAAAAGCATCCAAAGCAACTCTTCTTTCGGAGCAGTAATGGTCGACGATTGACAGTGGATTAAAATCATGATTGGATAACCCAAGACAGTAATCGAACCTGTAGGGTTCGTTTCGTAGTGCGCGACTCTGCCTCTCCATCTCCTGATGTATCATGTCTGCTGTAGCTGGGTTTTCGTAGAGGTCATCAAATAATGGAAAATTATGAGCTCCAAAAATTGTTCGTGAAAAGTTCTCAACTTGGTCCTCGCGTAATTTGAGTTTGGCGGGTATTATTTCAATGAGGTCTGTATGCATCCATTTTGACGAGGCCACATAAGGCAACAGCCTGATATACTCCCCGTCGAGAACAGATCTATCAAATATATGATAAGAGAGTAGGGTCAGCCTTATTTCGAAAAATCTGATTGTTCGCATCAAGTTTCTCAAAAGCGGCTGCATATCCCGAAAGTCGTCCTCCTCCAACGTATTGGGCTTCGTGAATTTCGTGCCAACCTTCGTACAGGTGATATTGCAGGGATCAGCAAGCAGCACAGACTTGATAGGAGTCAACACATGATCAAGACATTTCGCAAGAGCGAGATAAAACATGTATAGTACTCTTTTGATCGGGTTGATTGTGGAGTTCAAATACATATTCTCATCAGGGTATATGCAACACCACTCGTAAGTTAAGTCAAACAAAAGACTGGGAGATACAAAATGAATGTTCTGATCAACCTCGTAGCCTTGTGATACTTTGTATAGCCGGTTCTGTTCCGTCACCTGCGGCAAATAGTTCTTGAGGAGCTTTTCAACGAACTTTTGAAGTTCGTATAGGTCATGCCGAAAAACAGGATCAGAGGCTACACTCAGAGTTTCATCACTTAATTCGTGCCTGTCATCATGCGTGTTGACATATGATTTCACGAAAGAGTTGTAACGCTCGAAATCATCAACAATCGCTCGCAACGAGTTGAGATTGTAGTCAGGATAAAGAGATTGGCGCACGAACAGTTCGAACAACAGAAACTCTCTATGCATCAGAAATTCCGGCTCTTTCTCCGCAATGCACTGTGTCAAGCTGTTTTTGATGAGTAAAAGAGTTCCTCTTATCATTAGATCAAACGTATCTAGGTCTGATTGGGGGTTCGTGTAGCATGCCCACGCAGAAAACAACGACATGCGGGCAGGATACTCGGAGCTGTACAAGGATACCGAGTTTCTCAACTCCCGAATGACCCTCCCGAACATGACGTAGGACTTAGCAGTAAGAATTTCCAAAGCTTCCCTGTTGTAGAAGAAGTGATGGGGATTTGACTTCGACTTCGATGTCACTGAATACGAAGAAGAGCTCGAGCTTGGTGTACCCAGATTGGAGGAGCAGAGAACATCACCTTTCACGACCTTGCTCGATGCTCGCATGAGAATATTGATGCTCTTATCGATGAAATAGTTGAAGAAGAGCTCGAAAGGGGTAGCCCGTAAAAAAACTTCTGTCCACAATGCACGAAACTCGAGGTCCAGGTATACGGGCGGCATATAATTGGCCTTGACTTGGGTCTTGAAAAGGATTCGAGCTCCCTGTTGTGTCATGTTATTTACCGTCACCTCATACAACTTACTCTGGAAACTTGCGGGTACTTTAAGAATAGGAAAATTGGTTGTTCTGACTGTGCAGCCCAGCAAATACCTTTGGCGCAGTGTGTGTGTCACCAGAGGCAAAGGATAGTTGACATCCGAAGGAGATTCGCAATTTTGAGATTCTTTCGATGACTTGAGGTCCACTGGGAGCGTGCTTCCTATGCCCGAAGACGCGCCGAATACCATAGATAGGTCACCCGCAAAATCAGGGTCCTTGGAATCATTGGTGTCGGAGTTGAACGGCTCCCCGTCTTCCCAGAGCTTAAAGTTTGGGGGTACATGATCCTCCAACGCAGTCAAGTCATGAGTCACGTTGTGCAACATATTCGAGTACGCCACCGAGCGGAAGTTAGCCAGGAAAGAAGCTCTTGTTTTGATTTTGGCATCCTTACTTCGTGCTTTGTGCGTTTTGCGTTCATCACCCAGCGCAGAAACACTAATCGAAGAGGAATGCAGCCCCTGATTGACATGACCAAACTCACTGAGCTTTTCAGTTTTCAGACCTGATGCGGAGTCAGCAGATGTTACCTGTGTCTGTGATATAGACGAAGGCGCCGGTTCCAGATTAGTAATCGTGATAGGCGGAAGAGGTACAGTTGGTCCATCACTAGCGGAATGGGAGAGAAGTGAAGGTAGCGAAGGGACACGCTGCTCAGTTGTCGGATTGACAAAAACATTCCATTTTTCATCATATGCAGAAGATGCATTAAGAAGCCGTGACCGCGGCGCCCAGTGTTGCGAAGGAAAGGCAGGACGTAGAATGGGTTGACCATGATATGGGTGCGTGAGCACTTGAGGAGACGAGTGTACAACTTTCGGTGCGTGAAAGTAAGGTATATTGACAGGACTGTAGCCCACATTCCGGCTTGGGGGTAGATAGGGCGCAATATGCGATACACGCTGAGGAAGTTGTTGCCGCATTTGCAGATGTGAATGTATCTGACCCTGTGGAAGATTTGGCCCTGGAATATATCCTACCGGGGGCAGAATTAGCAAACAATTCGGACCCGGAAAAGGAGATGGGAAAAGGGAGGGCGGTGTGGGCAGATATACCGAGCGAGAAGGCGGCAAATATAGCGGAAGTTGGCGAGAACCCGGGAGTCCGGGGACTATTTGGGGAACATTCAGTGGTCGCAAAGAATCACCAGGGTCCAACGGCAGGATGGACAGTGATTGCAGGCCAGTTCTAGTTATCTTGGAATCACTCAGCATGATTTCTGTGACCTTCGGTTTCCGATGTAGTATTTCATTTTTCTTGCGGATACGGGCCAATTTCTCAGGAGGAAAGTCCAAGTATCCACAGCGGAGACGTTTCTTGACGCAATGGCCACAGCAAGGTAGCTCCTCGTCACATTTTATGCGGTTTGCCCGGCAGTTCGGGCATCCATCCTTTGAATTCTTGTGGCTTCGTCGGCTTCTACGCTCTTTGATAGGAGGCTCAAGCGGACTCGTGCTCGGAAGCATGGCGCAGGGCTGAGGGGCAGAAAAATTAGTCAAATCTAGACCAGACTAAATTCTCGTCTATAATGTGGGCAGTGGTTTTTTTCCCAATGTTCTTTCACACTTCGATGTAGAAACAACCCTAAAGCTCCCTACTGAAACTTGACTCCATCAACTTGTTTCGGCGATGCGCGCCCTGAGCCAGGGGGAACTGTGTATGCATTGGCGTGGGCCGATCGTAACGACGCAGAGAGGCTTTGGCGGGGCGCATGACGCGTACTGGGGACAAGCCGCGCATTTCAGAAGAAGGGGGCGGGACCTACGTCTGTATTACTGACTCGGTTATAACAATCGGGATTTTCTTCAGGCGGCTCGCGCATGGTGCGCCGAAAGTTGCTTTGTCAGATCCCACGCATCTGGCTTTACCGCTCCACTTTCCCCAAACAGAAGCCCTGCGTCCTAGGGTGCGCGATCTCTGATTTACCCAGCTCGCTAAAGTGGGGCCATGTGCCGTCACTTCTGCGCGAGCGTCGTTGAAATTTATGACAACGGAGCAAACAACAAAGAAACGTGAGTAGCGAAATAAAGTGGTGAGAAATCGTTCTCAATTTTGCGTACTTGTACGCTATGTTAGACGCACGCCTAAGTTTTTTAGTTACCTACGTGGTGCATCTATTGTAGTTTCCAGGTCTGTTACCTTCGACTTGTCAGATAGCAAATCCGCAAGACTTTCAAACAATCCTTTTCTTTGTGGAGCGGTTATTTTAATTAAACAGACCTGATGGTATATTTGAGTAGCTTGGAGAACGTGCGTCTGCACTCATATTCCGTAAAGCCAACGCAAACGACTTTAAAAGTGAGAGACCTGACATGCATAGGAACTGTAGTATGTGAACCCCTGCATTCATGTGCGTGTATAAGCCAGATTAGTGGCCGATATCCTCACTGAAGGACATGAAAACCATTGCTATCGGGTCCACATTGCTTCCTAGAACACTCAAATTCAGCAGTACTCAAGTGAATTGTGCTTCAAACAATCGAGCGCTCATTGCCTTACAGAGTTAATATCCGTTGGTATTTGCTGCAAGAGCTAGTAAATCTAGAGTCTCCTGCCATGAGAATACCGCCAAGAATATTTTGACACTCTTGACTCTCGACACGTCTAACTTTCGTCAGAGAAAGGGCTATCGCTGAACATTTTTTCCCCATTGCAGGCGCCATTTTGTCTCATAAGTCGTAGTCCAAGGAGAAGCCTGCTCCCTGTATGTCTGCCAAGTGCCGCATCGTGGGCCTACCGTGGGGGCAGTTCCAGGGACGGTCAAGCGATGCCAAATTTTTCACAACTCTTGACATTGTTTGCTTCAGGAGTACCTGACCAATCATAATGCTCAGTCTGCACGCACGCAGAGCAATCATACGGTCAACTTTCGTGCAGCGACAGCCAGAAAGGGCAGATCTTTTCTTTGTGCCCAATTCCGCTATGTTTCGCGAACTCCGTGCTCCGAAATTAGCCCCTTGTTCGTGTAGTTTGTGCACGAGTTCATGCAAATCACTAATATCAAACACAATGTTCTTCAGCACTGGAATGCCGACCAATCTCACCCTTCGCCCCGGGGCGGCATCTTCAATCTCCTCTATAGCAAAGCCATTTTCACCAAGAATGTCTGCATAGTCTAAAACTTTCATTTCATCTAAAGGCGACAACTCCAATATTTGAGGAGCCACCAAAGGCTGTGGTTTAAACCTCAATTCTTTCATCTTTTTCTCATAATTGAAGATTTCGTCCAGCGCATGTTGGTCCACAATGAAAAGTTTGTTTTCATGCGTGACAATGATAAATCCCGAGTTAAACTGCCCGACTATTTTCATCTTGGTGAAATCCTCTTTGCGGATCTCCATCACCTCGCTGATATCCTGTATCGATGCGAGAGAATCGGGGGCTGCTTGAGTGCTAGTTATACCCGCCATATGGTCAATATGTCTCAGCAACTTCATCTTCAATGGAATTTGCACACCCTGGAGGTGATCGGCAAAGTCGGATGTATTGACTCCTGAGACTGCCTTGTTGGCTATCTCGACTTTGGGTTGTTGTTCGACCATAGGCAGACCAGGAGTGGAATGGTCCTTGTGGTTTTCATCATCAGCGAAGCTTCTCGACGAGTAGTAGCTTTCGGCATCAGAGTTTTCACCCGTACTCACACGGGCTTCTGAAGATTCAATCTCGCTTTGCCTCTCTTGAACTATAGCTTTGAAAGAGCGCGACACAGGATTGTCCTTTCGGTTTTGTGGCTCCATTGAAGCGTCGTCGAGGTCGGACACGATAAGAGAAAGCAGCTCACTTCGAGGACAGTCTTTCTGCGTAATTTCATAGGGAGATTCAAACCTTGTCTCGAAATTGCGTACAGGCGACGAAAATTTTAGGCTATCAGGATCCACATCTTCGAAATCATCGCTTGGATTTTCATCTAAATCAACATTTGACTCAGAGTTGACCAATGCATCACGTCCGCCACTTTGCTTGTGAAAATCGTGAGCAATGTCTTGATCTTTTCTTGTTGGTCTTACAGTTTCCGGACACACAGGGTGATCATCTCGTTCATTTTCCTCGATTTGCTGACTGTCATTCAAGATAATTCGAGTGACATCGAAGCTAGAGTTTGGCTGAGCCTTAGCAGTGGAACCCTCCGTTACATCGACAGCCCTCTTCTTCGAAGAAGTAGTTTGAGAATTGGTAAAGGAATCCAGAAGCGAGCGAAATCGTTTTAAGCTATCTCGTTGAGATGCCACTGGCTGAGAGCCCATACTCACGACTCCCACTTGACTCTTTGGCACAAAGTTATTTCTTCCCTCGTAAAGCAGTACCAACTCCTCGCGAATAACTTCACACACCACATCTTCACATTGCATCATTATCAGCCGCTTGTCCGGTGTTATATTCACGTCGACGAGAGAGGTGTCTAGCTGTAGGTCCAACACAAAAACAGGACACTGTGTGGTATTGAAGGACTTGTATACCTCATTGATGATCTTTGTTATTTTCTTATGCATGACCGGCCTCGTATTAATAGTGAAATACTGCCGATCAGTGGCTGCCCTGCCCATTCCAAACGAGCAGTCGGAGAGGACTCCTGTCAAACATATATCAAGAGCCATGGGCACCATCGATGAATGGATTTTGAAGCGGGTTTCAATGTTCTTCACATTGATATTGACAGGTATTAGACCATAAGCTCCATTGCTGCCGTAAATAGTTGCTAGAACATCAGAGATTCCCGACTGACCACCCTGTGTACCCATGACCATAGATTTCTTTCCTGTAGCTCCACTGATGTTGAATACCGTGAACCGAATACCCGTATATGCAAGTAAATATGCTTGAAGCAAAGAGAGCGTTTTCGTATACTCTCGCTTGATATGCTTTAGAAAATTTTTCTGCCGTACGGGCATGCCATTAAAAAGATCCGAAACGATTACTGATGTGCCTTTTTTACCAGAAATGATGGTTTTTTTGCCCGCGAGTTTTCCCATGGAGTCATACTCAAGATGTGTGCCTCTAGGAAAAGTCTTTGCAGAGCAAGTCGTGACCTTCACTATAGCTACAGCGCATAGGGAGCTCATGGCTTCACCTCTAAAACCGAGAGTTGCCACAGAGGACAAATCTTCAAAAGTCGTGAGTTTTGAGGTATGATGCTTCAAACATAAATTTTCAAAGTCTGATGTGTCAATGCCACTACCGTTATCGGAAACCTCCACCTGCTTCGCCCCGTGATTATCGAAGGTGATCTCTAATTTATCGCACCCCGAGTCTATCGCATTATCCACCAACTCCTTGACCACAGAGGTAAGATCGACAACAACTTGCCCGGATGTGATCTTGGAGACATCCAAATCACTTATCGGGACGATCGACATGGATAGTGACGTTATCGCAAGTAAAAAATTCCAAGTCGTTCGTTAAACGCGTCTTTTTTGAAACACGCGCAAGGTGCTTCACAAGAGGTGGTGCAGAACGCGAAGGGCGAAACCTGGGGAACCCCATAATTCCCGACCACCAAAATAGTTAACGAGCTAGATGAAATATATTAGGCGAGTACTTAAGAAAGATATGGGTAAGATGTCATTGAGGTCTAAGGATTCAAATATGAGGATTCCAAAAATACTCAGGTATTATGCTCGTGGATGCCTTCACTTTTGAGCACCATATCCCTCAAGTTCCTCAGATGGCCACGCGCGAAGACTGCGATCTACCACAATATTTTCTTTCAACATATATCATATCACTCAACCTAGCATATCATTGATTAGTTGGTTGATGGAACCGGTCACGATAGAAAATGTGCTTCTCCAATTACGCGACTTCATAGTAGTGTGGACGACTCAGATCGTGTACCATAACCGTATCTACCCTGAGAATGCATTCGACATGAGAAAATATCTCGACCTTACGGTTAGCCATAGCCGGGTTCCAGCACTCAATGACTACTTCTGTGGCTTTGCCAATGATATGGTGTCTATACTTGTAAAGAAAGCCGGAGGTGGTAAGGTACATGATGTTGTCGCCGTTATATTTGATGAGTCCAATTTGCACATTTTGAGACGGTATGTCATTAATTTTAGTCAATTTGTGGGGTTGGCCAACCAGATATCCTCGCTCGAATTTTTGTCGACAAAACCAGACGAATCCAATCTGGCACGTGTTGACTTGCCCGAGATGACATGGGGTAGCATCTACACCTATTTGAGAAGCTTGATGTTTTTCCACGTAGAAGAGCTCAAGCGGAAGGAGCAGCCAAAAGACAATGAGTTCTTTTTCAAATTGTTACTAAATGTTGATGACTCGGCTAATTTATCTTGCGATACCGCCAAGTGGATCAAAGTGACGTCTGAGCAAAGCCACAGGAAAACTAAGTTTGTATCGTTGGGAGAAATGTCTTTAGGCTTTCTTTGCTTTGATATACACAACGAATATATCCAATAGCGTAGAGATATTGGACAAGGGAGGGTATGTCACGTAAAAGTGAATATGCAGTATTTATATGTATGCATTAGTTGAGCTTATTGTTGAGGCCCATGATCCCTTTCAAGTTCTCGTACATGAAGTAACTGATGGAGACAGCGGGCGCAACTTTTGCCAAGTTGGGAACTAAACCTTTGAATAGCCCAGGAAGGCCTTCCCTTTCGACGGTTTTAACTAGAACGTCTTTGAAGCCGTCGTAGCGGTACGGATGTGCATAAGTACCTTGAGCCTGCAACCTTGTCCGTAAAAGATTAATGGGGTATACAACAGTGGCACCAAAGGTTCCTGAAAGAGCACCTAAAGTAAGAATAATGTAGTTTGATAACTTCACTTCGTCTGCTGGGATGCCGAATTGCTTTGATTGCCTCTTTTCTAGCAACGCCTTAATTGTACTGAAGGTTCCAAGATCCAAAGCCGCATATGGAAAGATACCACTAGTACCGACTAGAATGCCCCTGTAAAATATTCGCAAGCCTCCATCTTTGTACATGTTTTTAGCTGTTTGGATCAATAAGTCATTACCTCGAACCAGTGAATCGAGATTCGAGCACTGTAGGCGAAACTTCAAGGTGTCGATGGGGTACACAGCAAATTGCGAAACAACACCACCAATTCCACCAGCCAAGTAGGTTGAGACTCTAGAAAGCTTGGCGGTGTCGTCCACCCCCTCAACCCTGGACAAAAATCTTTTTGTGGCTTCAAAAGACCCGAATTTCATAGCAGACTCAGGAAAAACCTTCACTACATTGAGACCATTGCCGACGTAAAATGCTCGGAACCCACCCTGTTTCCATAGCGTACGGGCCGCCTGTATTATCGGAGATCTGATCGTGCGAGGATGAGGCGCCTCGGGTCCACTTTTGGAACTCTCGAGTTGTGCTTGGGCCAAGGCTTTTCGAGCTTCCTCGATCACTTGCCGCGATGCTCCTGAAGCAACTTCTTTTTGAATTTGCATTCTGGAGTGCAAAACAGTTGAGGATAAGTCTGTTCTTGCAATCAAAAAGACTTTGATTCTATCGAAAGGGGCGGTACAGGTCCTGGAAACGACACCAGAAAGGCCACCAGCAAGAAAAAATCCAAAGCCACTAAGAAATTGGTTGATCAACGTAACATCACCATCAGATGAGAGATCTAGCTCCTCTACGATATAAGTTAAAGCAGTGGCTATACGTGATCCATCCAAGCGTGGCATCAACATTAAGAATTCACGAAATTCCCCGTATGTGATGTACCCATGATTATGCGAGTCTATTTGCTGGAAGACGCGGTCGACTGTATGTCTGGAAGGGCTCATTTTTAGTGTCTGCCTGAGGTAGTGGACGAAATCAGCTTTGGTAAGTTTCCCATCGTTGTCTTGGTCTATCTTGTTGAACCCTTTGAGAATCTGGTCGTCCGTGGTGGTGAGGTAGAGCTTAAAATCGTTGAAGTCAATCACTTTGTCTTTATTGGAGTCAAAGGATTGAAAGATTTTCTCAACCAATTTAGGGTTGGATGCGACCGGATGCTTGAGAGTCGTAATTGCTCTCTTGAAGTCCAGTAAGGTGATCTCACCTTTGTTTTTAACATCTAGTTTGTCAAACAACGTGAGATAGTCGTCTTCCTTTTGCGGTTCGTTTTCCAGTTCAGTCATGCTGAAATAGATATTAGTGTTGCTGTGAATGACTCACGTCACGTAAAGCGATGGAAGGAAGAATTGAAAATGCTAGATGCAGATGCTACCAGAAGTCTGCTAATGCGATAACAAAGATTAAATTTGTTGGCAGGGTTTCATGTGTAGCCAATGTGAAGAAATCTTGACTTCCGCCTCCGAGTTTGTAAATTCTTTGTTGAACTCTTGAAAAAACTCAATCACAATGTTCAAGGTTAGGTAATTTGTTTGTGCCTTGTAGCTCGTACGCTTTCCTACCCGTCTTAGTCCGGGGCATCAGCGAGTTTTTCGCGGGTTTCATTTGCTTAGAGGTCTTCTCATCATGTGCAGTCGGGTTTGCTAGAGCTGCCCCACCTGTGCTGCATTTTCCAGCACTATGCTCGCAACCGCAAATGCTCGCGTAAAGAAGCCTTTGTTCCTGTTCTTCAAGTTCAACTAGCGAAGTGCCATGTGCTGGTGAAATCGTACAAGAAAAATTTCTTTGTACCAGGCACACATTCTTTGTCCCGTAACTTCAGGTTAACTGTGAAGACTCGTAAACGCCATCATGCAACGCGTTTACGGGGGCGTTCATACAAGCACGAAGATATCCTCGGAAATATCTCCAAGAAGCTCCTTAATGCACAAAATGATCTTATCCAACTCCTGGGTGATCGTCGAAGTTACCAAAATGTAGGAGTATAGCAACACATAATCCTCATTCTTGAGGTGAACACGTTCAGAATTGCTTTTGGACCTAAACTCACTTAGTTTAAGAAGCATACGGTCTTTTGCGTGCTCGGTGGAAGCAGGCTTAGTTGGCAAGGGAAATCCGAGCGCCAATGCACTAGCCACCATGTAAAAAATCAAGAAGATTCGGTGCTCGAGCTCATCTCGCTCAGTCTCCACGTATCTCAAAACAACCTCCTCGTTCGGAACAAGCTCATTGTCAACCTCCACCATCAACTGTAGATTCGAAAACGCATCCAATATAGCAGAAGTGCTGCGAAGAAGCTTTTCATAAATTTCTTTCGGAAATTTCCCTTTGAGACGAAATTCGACTGGTGCTTGTTTTAACAAAGTTTGGCACTCGAGAAGCAAATCCCTAGTTCCTTTGAAATCCTTGAGACCAGTAAGAGACATTCCATTTTCCGTTCGTTGATAGTCCATCGGGTCACTGTTCCAAATTACACCCATTCGAAGCCACAAAATTGTTATACCAGACTTCAAACGGGCACGGGCAGGGTTCGGAAGAAAGAAGTTTGAGAAAGTGAGAGCCCAAATGATTCCGATAGACACTGCCACAAACCGATGGATCGCAATCTCGCCAACAATAGGCTTGTCTCCTCCCTCATAATCATCCTCAGAGTCTTTTTGTAACATGCTGTAAGAATAAAGGGCGGTCAAATTATATGCCAAGAGAACGAAACGGCCATATGCATTGTTCCGTTTCCAATAGGCAATGACGTAAAAGCATGGGAGCGAAAGCAAAAATCCAACCAATGCCAAAACAATCTCATTGGCGTCGGACATCTGCCATGCCATGTATGCGAGAAAAGCTCCCATGAACGTGCCTATGAACCTCCACTTTGCAGTCATACTGGTTCCACCAAGCGACTTGCTCATCATAATACAAAAGATTGCTAACGCCCACTCCAAACGATAGTTGACGAACGCCGCTTGGGTGCGGGGCAAAAAAGCAAAAATCGAAATGCAAAAAGCCCCCACGCCTACCCTCAATCCAAACTGGACGTCTGTGCGGCGAAAAAGGCTCAATGCCACCCATGCCCGAAGCTTGAAGTCATCGATTCTGTTTCCCCACGAGCGCACACCGGAAAGGTCACCTTCCTCGGAAGGCTCCTTGATTTTGAGCTGAGACTTGAGCTCCCTGAGAGCATCAACAAATTGGGCATCAAGGAGATTCAGCTTACCCTTGGATGAGGTCCGGTTTTTCCAGACCTTTGTCCAGCCCCAGGATTTTGGGATTGTACTCGTTATAACCTCAAACTTCTCAGTTAGTTGCAAAAAGCGTATGAGTTCCTTTCCATATAGAGCGAGTAAAGAAGAAAAATTCCCACAGCAAGCAGTTACCTCCTCCTGGTCAGTTTTTGACTGGAAATCATTGGACTTGAAAATCTTTTGGGAGTAGAGCTTTTCGAACGAGGTCACCTGCTTTGTTTCATATAGCTCAATAGCCTTTCTGAGAGAGTCGCGGTAATTCGTGGATTTGACAAACAAGCTGCGTTCTCTGTCACCTAAGAGCGTTTTCTCGAAGGGAACAGCACTCAATACTTCCTTGACAGTGAAGGCGAATGATTTGATTGAGGGAGCAAGATAGTAAACAAACAAATCAAACAATTGAGTTGAATATACGGCATTGTATTCCATATCGCTGTCAGGAAAACGGCTGCTGAGCAGCGTGGGAGAGCCCATGTTCTCGACAGAGTGTGATAAAGGGAGAACATGAGAGTCTAAGCTTGAAATGCTGGCACCGGAGTCTGCATCATCGTGGGATTGCGAGCTGCTGTCCATGAGAAGCTGCCATCGCATTTCACAGGAAGACTTGAGACCATGAAGATGTTCCATCAAAGAATTTGTCGCCTCAACAATCTCACAATACAACGCGTACTCCGACTCCTTGCCCACCAAATACAACTCATACTTCGCCTCTTCTAAATTTTTTGTAAGTTCGCTTGAATATTTCCGCAACAAGGCAAAAACCTCAAGATCTTTGGTTGATATTTTTTCGCCGTTGATGAACCGGTGGGTGACCACCGAAACCAAGGAGGACATTACGTTGAAGGAGTCATTCAAGGATGATCGTAGAAGAGTCACAGCACTTCTTGGCCATAGAATGTAGCATATGGCAGCAGATATAAAGGCTCCAGCAAATGCCACTTTTGAGGTCGAGACGAGCCTGTACAATGGGATGGTGTTAGAATTGAGTGACCCTTCCTTCACAATACAAGTGACAAGCGAGATCGATGCCAAAGAGCATGCCGTGTTGAAATTTTCACGGTTTACCTTTTGCTTCATAAACGCGATGACGCCCAACCCTACCGAGGATGTCACGAGATCAATGGCATACGAAACTTCGTCTTCGCCAGTGTTGAAAAAATAGCTGGAGACAGACCGACACGAGAGCGAGAGTACAAACGTAAACGTGAGCGATAATAGCACAAAAAGAAGCAGTTGGTGCATCGATCCAATGGTACGGGCCGGATGAAAGTATACCGATGCCGTGGCTGCCACATGCTTCGAGTCAGTGTCTCCCAAAAAATTACTGAATGGTGTGTAGTATACCCCAAGAGAAGCAAGCAAGTAAGCCACGCCACACTTGAGAACGTTTTTACTGCGTTCGTTTTTTAGTAGTTTTCTTGCCGTCAGGGGTAAATCAAGAGCAAGAGCAAGAAGTCTAGCGTGACCCGTTACGACAGTTATTTCACTTCTTGCGGATTCCAGGTACTCTGAGTCATTTATGGTATCATCGTGAAAACTCACGAATTCGGAATCGAAAAACAGGTTAGTGCGATGCACCTTTTTACCAGTTTCAGGGAGTATGACGGAGCTCAGTTTGGCCAATTGTCGTTTTGCCTGCTTTTTGGATGGTGATCCTAGTAGAAACAGTGTCTCCGAAACATTCACACTTGCGTTTGTTGGTTTTGCGTTTCCACGTGTGAGTGGTAGTGAAACCCCATGCCCTTGGCTACTACTGGGAATTAGGCTGTGAAAGCTGTCCGTCATATGAGAATGTATGATTTATCATGTGGTGGTTTCATGCACAAGAGCCACCATGCTCTTCGTCTCCGCCTACCCTAGAGATTTCACGCGCGGTGCGGCTGACGTCAAGATAAGGTCAGGTGACTCAGAGTTGTTTAAATCGACCACGCGAAGTACACCTAGTTACGCGGCGTAGCGTTGTACAGCAGCGTATTGTTTGCGTTTGAGCTATGTTTCCATTACGATTGGCGAGTCTCGACTAAATCAGTGCAGCTTCTAGTATTGGCTGATGAAAGCGAGCTTCCAATTGAGGAAAACTCTACACAATAGACAGCCGCAAAATGTGCATTGACCACAGAATGCAGCCTAAGTATCAAGAACGGCAACTTTTTCAAACTTCCTTTTCATAATCGGCTAGGGCGTCATGGTCAACCACCAGCTTTGTTTCTTCTTTTTGATTTTGTGCAAAAATGAATTCGGGAGATTCTATATCCTGCTCCTCTTCTTTATCCACATCCTCATCAGGCATCTCGTCAGCCTAGGTGATGCCTCGTGACTTGAGTGTTGTCAATATCTGAGAAAGCTCAATGATTATGAGCTCGAAATTAAAAAGAAAGTCAAGGCTCGACCCATGCTTATATAGTTTCCGTGAATTTACTCCTTGCGGATGACACGCATTTCACGATTCTCACTTCCTGTGAGAACGCGATACACGAGTTCATCTAATGCACCGATTCATGAGGTGATTTACCAAAAACACGGCACGTAAACAATGTTTCACACGTTTTTCATTGAAATCCGGGGAACAATTCGTGAAATTGAACATTGTTTTTCTAAAGAATCAATTGTGTTATAGGGCCTTTCACCTGAAGGCCCGATTCCGCATCCTTTCTTATCGAACAATAAACTCGGCGAACAGTCGCCACGTACCAATTGAGGTTGCGCATATTTTCGTACTCATGATTCAATGGATCATGGAATCTTAAAAATTTGACCGAGCTTTCTGACTGTATACGAGTCCACGTAACGCAGATGCGTAGCTACGCTGGTGTCTGGCTTATGCGTAGCGTCGGAGTAGGAACGTAGATATGTGCAAGTCTACGCTATATCTACGCAACACTACGTCAGGAGCAATTTGAACAACTCTGAGGTGACCAGTGAGTATAAAAAATCGATGCATGGTTTTAAGTTGGGTACCTAGAAGTAGGCATGTGGCTGTAGATATGATTCAATAATCTAGTTAATCATTATTTTCGTAAATAAAATATTTGCTGAACCCAGCGAGTCGCTATCATCGCTCAATATACAGCATCAAAGCTTGGGGTGGGACTGCCTTTAGACAGGGTTAGTATACATTTTACCGGATTTCATTATCATTAAAAGGGCAGGTGAAGGCTTACTCCTTCTCTGATTCATCGCCATACCCAACGATGTCTTTGAACATCTGGGCGCATGGAACCGAGGCATCGAGCTTGGAGCACAACAAAAAGACTCCACTGAGCTTCCGGTGCAAAGAGTAGGTTTCCTCTGGAGGAGGAGTCAATCTCTCCTTGAGCATTAAACCGATGTTGTCCCTAACTCTATCGGTGATTGTTTGCTTCTTGAAATTAAAAAGTTTTCCTTCCTCTCTTGGCACAAAAGCCTCTCCGAGCACCATCACCGAGTCGACATGTGCTCTCGCCATCAGAGGAGACTCAAGACCAGTCAAGTAGCCAAGCTTCACAGAGTATCTCTCCACAGATTTTCTGTCACCCCTTACAGCGGCCCGCAAAACTTCGACGTAGTCGTCAACAAACTCGTCTTTGTACTCACGGGCCGCTCCAAAGTCGAGAAGCTCAATTTTCTTCGTTTCATCGTTGTACAAAAAATTAGCCCAATTGGGATCCGTCTGCATGAACTTGAACTGCTTGAGTTCTTTGAGGCAAAGACGCATTATATTGGTTGCGATCCAATTTTTAGTTTCCTGGTCCCAGTCACCCTTGACGATCTCTGTGCCCCTCATTTTTTCCATGGTCAAAACATGCTCACCGCACATATTGTGAATCACACGAGGAACCTCAAAGTTGGGGTCGTCTTTCAAAAGCTCTCTGAATCTGATCAAGTTTTGAGCTTCACGAATATAGTCACACTCCCATTTCAACTCGACACGCGCATTTGCGATAGACTTATCTAAAAACAACCCGGGAGGCAAAATCGACAGGGCAGTCAAAATCAAGAGCAAGTTGTTCAAGTCTGAGTCAATGGAGTCAGCAACACCAGGATACTGAACCTTCACAACAACAGGAGTCAAGTCTTCCGTAACTGCATCGTGCACCTGGCCAATAGAGGCAGCGGCAAAGGGGACATCCTGGAATGAAGTGAAATATCTTTTTCTCCAATCCAGTCCAAGCTCGTTGCTCATGACACGTTCAAGTTGCGCAGGAGGCATGTAATGAGCCAGATTTTGAACTCGCAAAAGAATTTGCTGAATTTCAGCGGGGAGAATTGACGAGTCTTGGAGAGATAACATTTGGCCTAATTTCAAAGCAGCGCCCCGCATTTGTGAAAACTTCTTCGCCATCCTTTCAATATTGGCGGGACTCAAGAATAGAGACTTCATCGTCAAGGAGTCCTTGTTTCCCAGTGCATAGTGCTTAATACCATGGGACGCGGCGCTCAATCCCATGCCCGCAGCTAGGGTTCCGTAGTGGAAGATTCGGGCTAATCTAGTTGCAGGAACTTCGCTTTGTGACATCTCGAATACAGGCTTTTGCTTAACGGCTCTCGGTTTCAGTCTCGCGAGCTTCTTCCGTTTCACCTGATTATCAAGATAGACTGTTGACTTAGTCGAGTAGTTTCTTCTCTGAGAACCCGCAAAAGCAGAGCCGGAGGTGTGAGTTGATGATGAGCTCGTCCTTGCCTGTTCAGACGCCCTTTGCAAGCTCTGCCACATCTGAGAGTGAGAGTCACATGTGTCTACAAACTGCGCCTTAACGAAAGACAGGTCATACCAGGCGTGAAGATCCTTTCGCAATACCGAGAAAGATGAGCTCAAAACCTTGCCGGCGGATGTGGAGACCGTGACTGTCTCGAACAACGATTTTCTGAGGGACATCACGGCAAAATAGTGATGCTAGACTGATCCAAATTTTGGTGTGATTTCTTTAGTATTCAGCTGGACACTATTAATGTGTAGTCCCGATTCTTTAACGCGAGAAAGCAGATGCTTTTATGTTTTGCGTGTTTTGCGTGTCTGCGCGACCGGCTGGCAGAAACCCTTCTAAAAAAGTTGCAGCCCGAAAAAAAGTAACACGCGAAATGAGGCGTTCTTGTGTTAACGGGCGGGATAAATCGGATTCCTCGCGAGCGACTAATGGTAACTCTGGGTGTGTTTGTGTTGAAACACTGGTGCTTTAAGATATCGTGAGGGCTAGATCAATCAAGGAAACGAAAAGAGTATGTTCACGTAAAGAAAATAGCGAATGGCGAGTTATGTGGAAAGAAACTTGGTGGCAGCTCACAGGTGTGCACGTTGGTGCCGTGGGGTAGTGTACGAGACGGGTGTATGGAACTCCGGTTTGTCGCAAGCAATCGGCCATAGCCCCAAACGCGCGTGCTACAAATCGTTGCTGCCCCAGGCCATCCCCAGGGTCGCCCCGATTTGCACATAGGGCCAAGATCTGCGAATGTTGCCCACATGGGGTCGGTCCAATTTCGAGCCCATTCACTTGAACTCGGCTCGAACTGGCAAGATAAGAAAACGAGTGTGCAGACTGTATTCAACAATTTGAAAAAAAAAACATGATGGCAAGGTAAAAAAACACCGGAAAGCTGTCTCGTACCGGCAATGGGATGCGGATAAGGCTAGTATCGATATATTTGCATGATTCGCATATTGATAACTTTGAACGTTGCACTGTTCTCACCAAAACCGTTTTTGGGCCCTTTAATAGAAGTGCAGTCTCACAAACATAATCTGAGTATGCCACCTTTTTGAGTTCATCGAGAAGATGCATTGAATCGTATCGGTACGTGTAGATGATTCTGAAGGCCGGCAAAAAACTATCGATTCAATCCAAATTCGAGCATTACTGGCCATGTGCTTCTCTCTGAGGGTTGAAAATGATAGTTCTTTCATATAAAATGAAACACCAGTCTTTTTACTATATTTGCCTATCGCACGCCCGTATCACAAATCAGTGATACCAAGAAAAATTCCGGTGATCCAAACACTAACATGTGATGTTGGTGTGTGGTTATTCAGCCGGTGTGATGATCTTTCGGGTGCGCAAATTTTTGTAGGTGCAAGCCTACTACAGTTGTTTCAAGTTTCTTTCAATGCTGAGAAATGTGTCAGCCGTCTTGGAATTTTCGTTTCTTTGTCGTGACCTAGCTGAAATTTGGAAGAACAAAGACCAATTTTTTGGCCACATATCGAATGAAAGCGTAACTCTCTGGAGGTGTTTGCGAGACGTTGAAACTCTTCTACACACCTAGATGTTTTGACTGACGTGACACAGGTTACGAGAAAGTCAAGTATACAGGCCACGATTGTCTCAAAGCAAAGCAATTTTAATGAAGATGATTTTATCAGGATCTCAATTAAATGTTAATGTCAGCATTACAAAACGCGAGGGCACTATGATATTGCCAACTCTGCTTGTGATACGACGGTCGTTTCGGCCGCGATACCGATGCAATTCAACAAATACATATAGGCAATGACACTCTGGTACAACTTTCAGAGATTCGATGTTCCCATATCTTATTTTGAATATGAGCAAAGAATTATTTGTCTATAAGTAGTTTCGCTCGATAGATATCTATATTTCTGGGAAGATAAGAGGAAACCTGCCATGTGAAAAGTCGCAGCCGATCCAGCCTCGACTCGCTTTTCGCCCGCTGCATTGCAAAGGACCACATGCAAGATGGCCGCGATGAGCACGTCTTCAATCGCATTTCGCAGACGACAATTCCTACAACTGAGTATCAAACGACAATGGGAAAGGAAGAAAAGAAAAAATTCAAGAAGCAAAAGCTCCTGGACTCTGTTGCAGAGACGGTTGCCGTAAAGGCCGAAGAATTGTACAATAAGCACCATCACGATGACGCCCCAGAACCCGTCCAGGCGCATGACAACGGCGAATTCGAGGGTCTCACCAGATTCCAGACCACTTCTAAAGATGCACAAAGATTGGAAAGTGGGAACACCAATCCATTTACTGGTAGAGCTTTCACTCAGAAATATGTCGACATATTGCGGGTGAGAAGAGACTTGCCCGTGCATGCTCAAAGAGACGATTTCTTGCGTATCTTCCAGTCAACCCAAATAATGGTGTTTGTGGGAGAAACCGGTTCCGGTAAGACCACGCAAATTCCCCAATTCGTGTTGTACGATGACATGCCACATTTGCATGGCATGCAAGTTGCCTGTACGCAGCCTAGGAGAGTGGCAGCAATGTCTGTGGCAAAGAGAGTTGCCGATGAAATGGATGTAGAGTTGGGTGAGGAGGTTGGGTATTCTATTCGTTTCGAAAATAAAACCTCCGCGAGGACCATTCTTAAATACATGACCGATGGTATGTTATTAAGAGAAGCAATGGAGGATCACAACCTTTCCCGTTACTCTTGCATCATTCTAGACGAAGCTCACGAGAGAACACTTTCCACAGATATTCTCATGGGTTTGCTCAAACAAGTCACATTGAGAAGACCCGACTTGAAGATCATCATCATGTCTGCTACCTTGGATGCTGAAAAGTTTCAAAACTACTTCAATGACGCGCCTTTGCTTGCTGTTCCTGGACGTACGCATCCTGTAGAAATATACTATACACCCGAATACCAGAAAGACTACTTGGATGCTGCCATCAGGACTGTTTTGCAGATTCACGCGACTGAAGACGAGGGAGATATTCTCTTGTTCCTCACAGGCGAGGAGGAGATTGAAGAAGCGTGCCGGAAGATTCTGTTAGAAGGTGATGAGTTGATTAGAGAGCAAGATTGCGGGCCGATCAAGGTGTATCCTTTGTATGGATCTTTGCCTCCGCATCAGCAGCAAAAGATCTTCGACCCAGCTCCACAGAGTCTCAAAGCTGGCGGAAGGCCTGGTCGGAAAATCATTGTCTCCACCAATATCGCCGAGACTTCGTTGACCATCGATGGCATTGTGTATGTTGTGGACCCCGGGTTTTCGAAACAAAAAGTCTATAATCCAAGAATCAGGGTCGAGTCTTTGTTGGTCTCGCCAATTTCTAAGGCTTCAGCACAGCAAAGGGCCGGTAGAGCTGGACGTACACGCCCCGGTAAGTGCTTCCGTCTCTACACCGAAGAAGCCTTCAAAAAGGAATTGATCGAGCAGTCATACCCCGAGATCTTGAGAAGCAATTTGGCTTCCACTGTCCTCGAGCTAAAAAAATTGGGCATTGACGACTTGGTGCACTTCGACTTCATGGACCCTCCGGCTCCTGAGACGATGATGAGAGCATTGGAAGAATTGAACTACTTGCAGTGTCTCAGCGACGAGGGTGATTTGACGCCGCTTGGTCGTCTTGCATCCATCTTCCCGTTGGACCCAATGTTGGCAGTCATGTTGATTGGCTCCCCAGCATTTAAGTGCTCGGAGGAGATTTTGTCGATTGTGGCTCTTTTGTCTGTTCCAAATGTTTTTGTTAGACCAGCGTCTGCAAGAAAGCGGGCCGACGAGATTAAGATGGGGTTCGCTCATCCTGATGGTGACCACTTGACATTGCTCAATGTTTACGAAGCATTTAACTCCGATGACGCTCTGAACATCGGATTACATCAATGGTGCAGAGATAACTTCTTGTCGTATCGTTCGCTCCTTTCTGCTCGCAGTGTGCGCTCTCAGTTGCGTCGTATCATGGAGCGTCATGAATTGGACTTGGTAAGCACTGATTACAGCGACCCTAGATACTGGGACAACATCAGAAAGGCCTTGGCAGCCGGCTTCTTCATGCAGGTGGCCAAAAAGAAGAGTGGGAACAAAGGGTACTTGACGGTGAAAGACAACCAAGATGTATTGATCCATCCGCTGACAGTGTTATCTAAAGAAAGCGAGTGGGTCATCTACAACGAGTTCGTTTTGACGTCCAAAAACTACATTCGGACAGTCACCAATGTCAAGCCTGAATGGCTTGTTGAGTTGGCGCCAAAATATTATAATTTGGCGCATTTCGCGAAGGGCGACGTCAAGCTTTCATTGGAAAGGATCATCTCCAAGGTGGAGTCGATGAAGAGAGTGTCGAATTGATTGTAATAAGTACAGATTTAAATAATTGTGTCATATCAAATGCAGAGTGTACAGTAAAGATCTTGGTGAGATTTGCGCTCTGCATCGCACTAATAGAATAGAGGGTCGTTCAGTACATTACACGACCGTGGATTACAAACTATTCGGTGGAGGAAGTCCTGAGGGAAAAAATATTTAGCGCATGCCCCTGAATTCAGTGGTCATGATATTCTTTCGAAATAAGCAGGTAAGGAGTGACATCAACTCAGTGCTGCTCTCAGTCAATGCGAATCATTACAATCACACCCATTGTTCCAGTTGTTACGCAATCCCGAGTCCGCGACCGAATTCGCGTCTCAGCCGCGTACGAAAACGCGTTTTTGAAACTAGGCCTCCGCGCCGCACAGAATTGACTTAAGTATCTAAAAAGCAGATTCCGGATCTAGAATCCGAAACGAGTCCAATACATTGGCCGAATGAAATCTTGGCAATAATAAAAATGTTGCTTGAATTGAATTCCCGCTAAATCGATTCTTTTATGTTGATCTTGCTCTGAGATCATTTCTCATCGTGCCCCTTTAATTCATCACCCGATAATTCTATTTTGGGGAACTCGACACGTAGGTTCCGCTCGTTTAAAACAGACCCTGCGCGTCTTTATATATCAAGCATCTCCGAGCCGCGAGATCTAAAAATTATATATATACATATTAGGCTCGCTTGAATTTCAAATTGGCGTTGCAAATTCCTGCTGAATTATCGAAAAACACAAGTCATGGGTGCTTTAGTTGTATGTTCCTTAGCATCAAATACAATTGGCAACTCCACATCGTATACTAACAAATAGTCCCGTCTATTCAAGAACCGTGAGATGAGAATCTTGATGTTGGGTCTCGACAATGCGGGCAAGACAACAATATTGTACAAATTGAAGCTAGGGAAAACCTCGAAAACGGCTCCTACGGTTGGATTCAACGTAGAAACAGTGAAACACAGAAACGTTTCGTTTGCTGTATGGGACTGTGGTGGACAAGAAAGAATTCGTCCTTTATGGAGACATTATTTTACGGGCACCAATGCGCTTATTTACGTGGTGGACTCATCGGATCTGGACCGCTTGGAAGAATCACGGAAAGAGCTTCTTAGAGTAATCACAGACAAGGAGTTGGCAAACAGCTTGTTGGTCGTATTGGCTAACAAACAGGATATTACAGGTGCCATTAAGCCCAAAGATTTGATAGAGAAATTTGACTTGAATAGCCTTAGTCTGCAACACACGTGGTCGGTGATTCCAACCATCGCTACTGATGGCACGGGGCTTGGCGAAACCTTGAACTGGATTTCCAGCCATTCTAAAGGCCAATAATCAAAAAATCAAGAGACGAATGCAGACTTTCCATACTGGATGTGGAGTAAGCCACTACTCCTTGAAAGAGTCTTGAGGGAGCTGTTTTGAAAAATTATGAGTATTTAATTGAACCTAATCGCCGCTCAGGGACATTTCCTCGAGGCACTGAGTAAATAAAATGCAATGTTTATAGAATCGAGCACCAACCAATTCTCATCATTTCTCGCCCAGCCAAAGGGTCACATCTCCAGAAGTCTCGCCGAAATAAGCTTTGGAGGCCAAGCCCGTGAAAATTCCTGTGTCAACTACCCCACACAAGCTCTTTATTTTGTTGTGTAAGGCTTGAGGGTCTGCAATAGCGCCAAAATCCGCGTCGATCAAAAAGTTATTATTGTCGGTGATGATCGGGCCGGCTTTGGCCGAGCCTCCTTGTCTCAAATTGATTCTTTTCGCGCCCAAACGTTTCAAGTCCATTGAAATCTTGGTGTATGCGTTCGGAACGACTTCGATTGGGACACCCTGAGTCCACTGGGTACCCAAAGCTTTTGATTCTTTCCTGTGGTCAGCCACAACAATGAAAATGGCAGCCGATTCAGCAACAAGTTTTTCTTGTAACAAACACGCACCTCCACCTTTGATCAAATTGAGGCTTTCGTCACATTCATCTGCTCCATCAAAGGCAATATCAAGAGTTGGGTACTGCTCGAGAGTTCCAACATGAAGACCCAGATCGAGGATCAATTGTCGCAGCTGAAACCCTGTGGGAATACAGACAAATTTGTCCTTTCTTGGATGCTGGCTCAATCTTTCAGCAACATAAACTACAGTGCTACCAGAGCCTATTCCTATGACTGTTGCGTTTTCTGGGAAATTCTCGTCGACGGCTCTGTAGGCAGCTGCTTTTTTGGCAGCTTCGGTTTGTGAAGACATGAATGTAAGGCGTCGGTTGTGAAGTCTACTTGTGTACGAAAAAGATGGAGATCTCAATATTCCCTTGAACATTTGTGGGGCAAGCGCACGTTGGCCCAGGATAGATTGCGAGACACAGTAGGCGTGGACCTCGTGGTGTATGCAGGTCCAAGTCATCGTGGCCACATCAGAAATTGAATAGATACAGTATGGTCTGGCCAAAAGTTTCCGGAGATCTGCAGTACTTGAAGTCGATCTAATCTATGCTTGAACTTTGGCCTCAGTCTTAAAGCAATGTATCGCACTTAGATTTATGGTTTACCATCATTTGAATAGCTGTTATCGGATGTCGCGGAAAGATGCGGCTGCAAAAGATGATACTAACTCGAATTACTAATGTGACTATAAATTTGAGATTGCGGAATAAATTGATGGAAATGAGTGAATAAAACAGCAACTTGTGTTGTGGGAAGGAGTCTGTAACCATGCTTTATAGTTTATTAGTCGTAGGTACAGTGATACTTGGCGAACTGTCTTTTGATCATGACTTGTCAATCGACAGTTTCTTAGGGTGCTCCATCTAAGTTGTGACCTAAATTTGGCGTGCCGTCTTGAGAAAGTAAATCGTGTTGTCGAGTGATTTTCTACTTGGTGATTTTCAAGACTTTCGTATCCGGATATCTCAATCATCTTTCAGACTAGAAGGTTGGATGTTTCTAGAGTAAATGGCTAATTTATTAGAAAAGGCGGGATGAATTCGAAGAGCTCGCAACGTATTCATACGACATGAAGAGGCACTAAGTGTGGAAAATTGAGATAAGACTTACAGCACCCTCCAATGTGATGTTTCTTTAAAAAAAAAAATTAATGGTAAACGGTTGGTCGTTTTTTCAGTGACACGAAAACGTTTTGAATTCCAAAGACCATCTTCAGGGAAAACTTGTTGGATACTACTGATGATGTGGTTCGTTGCAGGCAACATGACTTAAAGCGTGTCGAGCGTTGGGCCACCCTTAGGGACGCATTTGATTAAAATACCCAAATTAAATGAAGCCCCTGCTGGTTCATATTAGTTTTTTTTCGAAAGTTCAACATAATACATTAATTGATTCGAGCACGTCCTTCAACTTCAACTTTTGCATGGCCTCTTTCATCTATACCATGCTCACTTGCTTATTGCTATTGCAAAATAACAGTCACAGACCATCACGTGATCAACTATAGGAGATGGGAACTGCATGTGGAGCGCGCGAGGCCTGGTGCCATCTGCATGCGCTCAGATACCGACAAGCAGAACACCCGGACATCCTGGACAATCCACCGAAAAAAAAAAAGAGCATGGCAGCGGGTCTGTGGTGCGGACTGTCTGCAGTGCCCAGGTGATTTTTCGCACTCGCACCTATTCGAAAAAATCCTACTAGTTAAAAATTTTCCTTCTCCATAAATCATTGACAACCAGTATCACCATGTCTGCTGCCAACAAGATCTTGTCCGAGAACCCAACTGAGTTGGAGTTGCAAGTTGCCCAAGCTTTCTTCGACTTGGAGGCCCAAACCGACTTGAAGGCCGAGTTGAGACCTTTGCAGTTTAAGTCCATTAAGGAGTTTGACGTTTCTGGTGGTAAGAAGGCTTTGGCTATTTTCGTCCCAGTTCCATCTGTCACTGGCTACAGAAAGGTTCAGACCAGATTGACCAGAGAGTTGGAGAAGAAGTTCCCAGACAGACACGTCGTGTTCTTGGCCGAGAGAAAGATCTTGCCTAAGCCAGCCAGAAAGTCTAAGAAGCTTCAAAAGAGACCTAGATCCAGAACCTTGTCTGCTGTTCACGACAAGATCTTGGAGGACTTGGTTTTCCCAACTGAAATCATCGGCAAGAGAGTCAGATACTTGGTTGGTGGTGCCAAGATCCAAAAGGTCTTGTTGGACTCCAAGGACTCCTCTGCCGTCGACTACAAGTTGGAGTCTTTCTCCCAATTGTACAACAAGATGACCGGTAAGCAGGTTGTTTTCGAGATTCCAGGTGACGTCTTTTAAGCGTATCCTGCCAGCTCTGCACAACTCAAAAAGGCGATGTTATCTCCTCATTCAATCTTCACTGGGCTTCAAGTCCAACCCACCCCTGTGTTTTTAGTGTAGTGGGGCCGTGGCTACCGTGCTGCCATCCGCGTCATGCTCTTAGCATAAACTTTTGACAAATACTTAATATTTGGTATTTATCTGATAAATAACTCATGATCAAGTTTCAATGTAGACGTGCATGTATGTATACTTATGAGGTTAGACTATAATTTTTTCACATACGCCGTTGGGAACAACCCGGTTTGCCCGTTGAGTTCTCCTTCGCTCCACCCGCTGCCGTCGGTGTCGTCTTGCACCAACACAATCTTATCACCTGCTCTCAAGCTCAATTCGTTGTCTTCTTCTGCGTTATACTCGTAGAGCGCTTCCACATACTGCACGCGTTTTGCTCCACGCTTTGGGGCTACTGATGGCCCGGACTTTTTGGGACTGTCTTCACTCTGCTCGATTTGTAGATAACTTGTGGGAACAAGCCCGCTTTGCCCTGAGGAAGCTCTGACCAAGGTCCAGCCCAGGCCATCATCTGCTTCCACGATAGTGAGCTCTTCCCCTTGCGCAATACTCAATTCGTCGTCGCCCGCGGCATCGTAAGGATAAGTAGCCACTGCCGAGGGTCCCAGTGCTGCTTGAGAATTGACGCTCTTGTTTCTGCGTAGACTAAAGATACCTCCAAATTTGGTCCCGTTGGAATTGGTGGTAATGTTGCTTGTTACTGTATGAATCGATTGCGCGTCATGGACGGGAGCTTGTTGCGGCGAGGTTGTCGACTTGTGGCTCTTGAATAAACCAAACCTCGACTTCTTTTCCTTCTTCGTCTCGACATACGAGAGGTCTTGATCACCTGCGAAGTTTTGGATGATCTCAATCTCCACTTCACTCTTGACTCTACCGGAGTCCTCTTTCATGAATTTCTGAAGAAGCGTCAAAGCGGTATCTAGCTTAGCATCAAACTTCAAGGTGTGGGAATCTTCACTCGATTTTCTTAGTTGCGCAACCTCCTCAAGCTTCTCCTTTGCCAAAAGCGTAGATTCCTTTGCAACAGAATAAGCATTGAGACTCGCGTTCAATCTGCGCTTCAACTCAGTGAGCTCTGGTTCCTTTACTACAAGCGACTCATCGTCGTGCCAGATGTCACAAGGAATGAAGTAGAAATCTTGGGGCTCTTTCCAAGCAACTGCGTTGTGCTTGATGAACATGGCAATGTCCAACTTGGGGTTATTCTCATCTATTGTGATGTCGACTTCGTGAAGTAACTCCTTTACCTTGTCGTTCGAGTTTCTCTCAATGATTGACGCGTTTTTCAAAAGCTTGTTCAAAATACCCACTCTCGATTCGTTTAAGTCTTGGAAATAGTCGAGCAATTCAGGCAAGTCCTGGAAGTAATACTTGTCCTTCAACCTGTTCGCGATACTTAGTCTGATTAAATAGTTGTTCTTGCCGATGTTCATGTCTACTTTTTTCTCCTCGAGCTTGGCTAATGCCTTTTCGCTCGAGGACTTCTCTGTCTTTTGCCGAGCATGCTCCGTGCTCAGACAAAGACCGTCATAATGCTTCTTGGCCTTGGCCACCTCGTCCTCCAAAGCGGATTTCTCCGAGGTGAGAAAATCGTTGATTGCACTCACATGGCGAACGATCTTATTCAGCTTCACTTGCAATTTGTTGATGTTCGAGCAAATTTTGGTCTGAATCTCACTTCCGAAGTTGTCTCGTTCTCGTGCAATCGCTTCCGTTTGCGACAAAACTTCGTTCCACAAGACCACCGAGGCACTCTCCAAGGATCCGGGTGTGATCTGAGGTTCGTCACCAACTGAGAGACCAGAAGAGTTCTTAGCTTTTTTTTCAAAATGTTTTTTACACAAGTCTTGGAGTTTGGTCGAATACTCCTTTTCTATCAATGCACGCTCTTTATAGAAGCCCTCTAAGTCCTCGAGCCAGTTGATACCGTTTAATATCCACTTTTCCGTGTTTTTGTAAGAGTCTTTTAGCTCGTTGCCTATGGACAATTCTTCCAAAGACATTTTTATGTAAGACCTCGCTAGTATCTCAAAGATTTTTTTTTTTCAAGTAGATTCTTCTTTGAATTCTGATCGTGGCCAGATCGAGTTACAATAGGAGACAGATGGAACCTTGGGTTTCGCGGGGCGGTGCGGAGACCCACATACAGGTTTGCGACCGTTTCTAGGCGGCAAACGCCGCGAATGGAGTCACTGGCGAATAAGACATCTTAGCAAGTATGCTTTTTTTCATAAAGATGTGACATATGAGATCGCATGATTAAATAAAAAAAGCATAGTGAGAATGTTGCATGTTGTTGGAAAAGAGTCTTGTTAGATCTGGAGAAGTTTCAACCAGGCCAATTTGGCCAGCGTGTTCGCGAGAAATTACTTACATGAGCAAGCCTGAAAAACTTCGATTCAGGTGTGGTTCCTTCATTTCACATTTTCATACCATTCCGTACCTGTTTCTTCGAAAATGTGTGAGTTTTGTGAGTAATCTGTAGTCAGTTCATAACATGTAAGTAAAACATCATTGCTCCGAGAGCCTTCGAAAATACGAATCTGGTGGGTCATTTTTTCTATCGTCTCGTCGTTTTCCTACCATACTCTTGGTTTAAATCGGTGCATGGAGTTCCCCCGATTTGAGAATTCTTGTATTAACTAATCTGATGTTCCTTGCCTCTATGACCAAGTCAAAGCCGCACATGCCGTGAGAGTGACCCTTCTGGAAAAGAATTCTTCAATGTATTACAAATATATTTCGTTCATGTATCAAATTGAAATAATAACATGATATAAAGAAAAGCAACGGGTGCAAAGCCGATGACGTTTTACTTCGCGCGGTCAGGAGCCCAGACCACACTAAAATCTATGATTTAATGTGGTTTAACGGATACTCTGTGATCCTTCTGTTCAAGCTCACTTCATATTTGAATTAGGTCATCAGGTCATAATATGTGAGAATAATGACTTTATCCTTTATGCGATCTCCGTCTATTGTAGATGTACACATTTAAATAGTGCTTTTACTGTCTCGTGAAATTTATGTCCATCTTAATATCTTACCTTACTCCGCGTTATGAGCACTTCAACAGTTACACTTACGAGAAAAGTTCAGATGGCGAAGTTCATAATTCAGATTCGAAATCCAAATGAACCAAGAATTCGTACAGACTTTTGCGGATAAGGAAAGAATAAATTTGTGGAATTTCACACTTATGTCATTATCAATGGCTATATTTTGTGGAACTAGCAAGGTTCTTCTTTTCTGCACCCTTATGTAGTTTGAAACAAGGTCGAAAAAACGCGAGGCATCTTCATGGATTTCCGCGGAACGCGCGTCATTATGCATCAAAATTTTGCATCCATTGCTGCGATTGCTTGAGTGTGCCGAGTATGTCATCAGATGGTCGGTCAATGTTCTTCACTTAAAATAAGCAAGGTCCCTTTTGTTGAGATGAGTACTTCTACTTCTGATATCGAGCCTAATTTCGTATGTACAATTTACCACGCGAATACTCCCTCTAAGTTCTCTCCATCATTACGTTGAATGTTCAAGCAAATCATTCGGGACTCCTTTTGGGGGTCTGTTGCATATGTCGTTTCAAATCGAAAGCTCTTCAAGTATCGCGAAGAAGATTATACACTAGCAGAATTGGAACAGTTTAGGCGAAAAGTTGACGATGATGGACATAATGTACCAGAACCTGGTGCAAATACTCAAGTACTAGGTGATGTGCTGCATTTTCCAAATCCCCCTACTTCCTCTGATGAGAAAACTCTCTCTGACGCAGAGCTCATATACATCAATTGGGAAGGCGAAAATGATCCAGACAATCCACAAAATTGGCCTGTGTACTACAAAACCATATTCGTCGCCAAAATTATCACTTTGACTGCATTGATTTACATGTCTGCTGCTCTTTACACACCTTGCATCACCACAATCAAGACGGAAATGCAAATCAGTCAAGCAAAAGCAACGTTGCCTTTGACTTTTTTTGCTATAGGTTATGGAATTGGCCCTATGGTATTCTCCCCGCTTTCTGAGAATGCTCGCTTCGGTAGAAATACCATTTACATCGTCACATTGTTCATATTCTTCATTTTGCAGATTCCTACTGCGCTTGTCGCTGACATTACCTCCTTGACGATCTTGAGGTTACTTGCGGGCTTTTTCGCTAGCCCTGTCTTGGCAACAGGAGGTGCCAGTATTGGAGATGTGATTGCGCCAGAACACATGCCAATGGCTCTATCTTGGTGGACTGCGGGGACCTTTTGTGCTCCTTCTTTAGGGCCTCTCATTGGAGCAGCCCTCACTGTTGCTGGGGGTTATCACTGGCCCTTTTGGTTCATGTGCATATATTCTGGAGTGCTCTTTATGGTTTTGAGCTTCTTTTTGCCCGAATCTTCTGGCAAGGCTATCTTATACAGAAAGGCCAAAAGATTGAGAACTCTCACTGGCAACACGAAAATCACCAGTATCGGTCACATTCAAAATGAAGAGCAGAATTTGAAAGAGGTGGTTTTGGAGTGTCTCTGGAGACCGTTCCAAATCACCATGAAAGAGCCCGCAGTTTTGTTCTTCAATGTGTACATGGGGATCACCTACGCTATAATGTACTTATTCTACATGGCCTTCCCGATCGTTTTCATTGATCTTTACAAGTTCACCACAGTTGGCGAGGGTGCTAGCTCGCTTAGTCTTACCGTTGGCTTACTTGTGAGTGTTTCATTTCACCTTCCCATTGTCTACTATAAAACAACGCACAACATGTTGAATGGCAGAGACATTCATCCAGAAGTGTACCTTCCGATGTGCATTTTTGGAAGTTGCTTGTTGCCCACCGGACTCATCATTTTTGCTTGGACATCGACTGCCTCTGTGCATTGGATAGCTCCAATGATAGGTGCCGGTACCTATATGTGTGGCTCGTACATTGTTTTTCAGACTTTGTTTAACTACATGGGAATGACATTTCCGCGGTATTTGGCCTCTGTGTATGCTGGGAACGGTCTTCTTCGCTCGATAATGGGTGGCACATTTGCTATTTTTGGCACGCCGATGTTTAACAATTTGGCAACAACCAAGTACCCCGTTGCATGGGGAACAATGATCTTGGCATTCATTACGATGGCATTAATTATGGTGCCTGTTCTTTTCTATCTCAACGGCCCGAGCCTCAGAGCCAAGTCGAAGTATGCAGATTGAAGTGTTTCATACAGAAATGCTCGCTTTCGCTTCAGGGACTATTTTTCATTGGTTGCTAATTGGTTGCTAATTGGTACCTATTAGTGCAAGTCGCGGTTGCAAACTTTGGCCCCAGCCGCACTCAGCAGAGGCTCGCTCACACACTATTGCGGATAGCATGCCAGCAAGGCTCTTTCCATTCTCAGTAAGGATAATCATTCAAGCCTTAGTTTGAATAATTTAGTAACTAATAAACAGAAGCATATTCAACGAAGAGTTTCTTTTTTTCTTCCTTTTGACCAGCTTTCGGCGCCTCATCTAATCTCGCCCAGAGCGCGCCCTCGTCCCAGCCTGAAAGACTCAACCGTCATGCTCCACTTCCTTGTCCCGTCTGCCATCCAGCCTCTTGCCCAGTGTATTTCTAACAAATCGCCATTTGCTGCCAAGTCTTAGCAGTCCAGAAAGTTTGACCCGCTCATACATATATTCAATTTTGATTCAACCTTCTTCATAAAAAAGGGAGTCTGCTGGAGGCGTGTTTTCGATTGTCCTATCATCGTTCTGTGCCCTCTCGTATAAAGTTGCAGTTTCCGAAGCCTTCAGCACGCCAAGTTACGGCTCTCTTCCGTGCACGGTGGACACGTAAGCGTGTACAGACTCGCCCCTCCAAACTCCGCCTTCTAAGGGAGGTCTATAGAGACTACAGGGCGTTTCGCGGGCCGCGACTTGGATTGTGGGGCCGTTTGACTGCAAAACGCCCTTCACCAGTTATGGCAGGCCAGATGGTAAACCAGATAGCAAACCAAGGAGCAATTTCAGTGACTAATGGCTCGATTCTGGAGCAGGAATTCATTTCGAAATCAAATACAGATACTCTTGCGACACGTAAAAGCGATGGCTCGATGCACACTTTGAGGCCCACGGTTTCGCCCTCGCTGCAGATGACCGGCTCAAGGAGACAGCGCCTAATGGGATTTGCACGCGCAACGCGTGACACGTACATTCCCCGGATCGCTACCTCGGTGACCCTGCTTGCCTCAGGCGTGGCTGCGAGGCCGCTGGATTTTCAGTACGATGAATATGGACTGCCCCTTACCTTCCCCAACGATACTACATTCACGCTATTTCCATGCTATACGCGGCCTGTCTCTCCTGCCGAGTCTCCTTCGGGTGAAAGCGGATATCTCGTGAGCGTACGCGGGTGGATGTGGTGTCCTGGGCTCATGTCCAGGAAAAACCGTCTTGTACTTTCGCTAGCAAAGCAAGTGACCAAGGGCCGGTCCTCTCGGGCTGCACAGATTGCAGTTGAACGCCTCAACCACGATCCTACCCTCTCACCAGATACAGTGCGAGACGGTGCCGACGATATAGCCGACTCTGAGTCGGTCAATTCTGTTGCCACTGGCTCAAGCTCAGCTAGTGGCGGGAATGCGTCTGTAGACCAGCTCATCAAAGAGCGCCTAGGATCCTTCATTGCGCGATCAATCCCCAGGGCTCATTTGGGGGTTGTGGTGGGCGCTTCCGACCCAAGACAGGCTGGGCTATTGCATGAGAAGAGTCTATTTACCGATATCAACGGACACTTTGAGTGTGACATCTTCACTCCATACGAGCCTTCTGTCGTGCAGGTGTCTTCCAAAGCAGACGAGACGTTGACCAGCTGCCAAGAGGTACATATTATGCCTGTTGCTGGCTTTGGGGTCATTAGTGATATCGATGATACCGTGAAACTAACGGGTGTCATTGGCGACAAGAGAGAGTTGCTCAACAAGATTCTTGTGGGAGACGTGCTGACTTGGAACATTCCTGAGGTTGTAGCGTGGTACCAGGACATCTACTCACGTCTCGACGCTACCTTCCACTATGTGTCTAACTCTCCGTGGCAATTGTTCTCCCTAATAAGCCAGTACTTTGACTCGGTCAGACTCCCGCGGGGGTCGGTTCATTTAAAGCAGTACTCTGGTAATATCATCACCTCTCTCATGGAGCCCTCGTCTTCCAGGAAAAGCGTGGCTCTACGAAAAATTTTAAAAGATTTCCCTCTCAAAAAATTCATTTGCATTGGTGACTCAGGAGAACAAGACATGGAGGCATATACCGATCTCGCGAGGGAATTTCCTGGCAGAATCATGGCCATATTTATCCGGGCTGTACCTAACTCATTCTCCAGTATCGATGATGCTAGGGTGGTGAAAGAGCTCAAGTGGATGGCCAAGGATTGGGAGAATAAGCAGGCGGTCAAATTTTCAGGGTACGCAGGAACAGAAACTCCAGACCTAATTGATTTTTCAGAGAGTGATACGAAGACTGCTCTCAACCGGCAAAAAAAACTCCCCCCTATGGTGCCTCGGAAGCCCTCGGCGCTCAAAAGCCAACCCGTTGGAAAGCTTCCTCCTCTACCGGAAAGGAAATATATGTTGTCAAATGAACATTCCATTTCGACCTCTGACCGCGATACTAAGCTGCGGCCGGTGCCCTCTCTGGTGTTAAACGTGACTCTGAGGTATCCAGCCGAGCCAAATGCATCCAATCCGCCACATCCTCCTCCGCCTAGGCGTAAAAAGCCGCCCACAGAAGAGTCTGGAGATACTCCTCCGCCAACGTTAGACCCATTGAGCAAAATTGCGGGAGTTAGCTTGGCTTCAACTTATGGGGTTAACAATCTTTTTGAGCTTGAAGATATTGATAGCAAGGCGGCGGTGTGGATTCAACGGGTTCAAGAATCACTACACAATTTGGATGGTACCAACACGAAACTAGCTTTTTTCGAGGACTCCGACGGAGACTTCTTCAAATCTGCACTTAAAAGTTTATAGCACTGCATTTGCATGCCACGAATGGTACTGAATTCAATCCACCACTGGCCATTCTATTCTATATATTACATACATCCATAATTTGGGTTGAAGATCATGATTGATCAATGAGAGAAATCGATGCGTATCACGACCGATTCTCAGTGCTGCCTTCCGCGTATTGCGCAATTAAGTTAACTATCCAATGGCACACTTTCGTCCTCCTTCTTCGTTTCATCGTCTCCAAAAGCATCATACAGAGGACCGTCTCCGTAGTCTTTGAACTCTTGGTCTTCGTCGGGTAATTCCTTTCTGAACTCCGATAAGTCCATTTCGTCTCCTTGTTCTGCGTCCTCTTCTTGGTAATATTTGTCGGCATACTTCTTGATCAAAATCTCTCTACCCGTTAAAGGCCTCTTCCCCGACTGTTGATCCTTTCTTCTCTCTTCCTCTCTCTTGGCTTGTTGCTTCAACTTCCAATCCTTGAAAGTTTTCAAGGTGATTGGCGTGAACAGTCTCTTATCTAATCTTCCTCTTTCTAACTCGATGAACTCTTCTAATGTAATCTGAGGCTCGGAGTCTTTAGCCAATCTTTCTAGTCTCTTTTGCTCTTTGGTCTTCAATACAAAGCCAGGAGGCAAGGAGTGCCTATACATACACTCGTTACCACCATTAGGGCAAACCCAGAACCAACCATATTTGTCGTTTTCCACAGCTTCGATGAAGAACTTGCAGACCTTTTCGGTGGTAGTTTTTGGATTGCCGTGCTTGGACATAATGACACTCCGCAACTTCTCCTCGTCCCAACTATCCATTGTATCAGCCTCTTTTTCGGCTCTGGCGTCGGTATACAAATCCTTCTTGGCATCCTTTCTGCCGACCTCTGGATCGTGGGAGAATTTACATTTTGTTCCTTTCGTGCAAACGCCCTGCTTGAAAAATTCACAAAGAATCGATTTAGGATCCACTCCAAATGGAACTTTTTGTTGCTGGATACCAAAAAGCTTGGCTGCTTCGATTTTGGCCTGATCTGCAGCTCTTTTCTCCTCTGCCTTTCTTTTTTGCTCGGCTTCACGCTTCTTAGCCATACCCCCGTCAGCCCCATCTTTCATTTGACTGATTTGACTCTGGACCTTTTTAGATTTGTTCTTGTTTTTCATTCCAAATCCTTTGTCCTCCGCAGCCTTGGCCTTAGCCTTGGCCTTGGCTTTGTCGGGGCCTTGCTGCTTTTTAGGTGGCATATTCAATGAATGTTTGACCGTAAACGATTGCTAGCTTTTTTTTCACTATCGCTCACTCGAACTCAGCTTGTTCCTTCATGTGCGGGAACAATCTGCACACTATTCTCGAAATTGACGAGTTCAATGCATATTTGTTCCGTGGCCGAAATCGTGTATTCTCTAAATTATCCCCTTCTATTTATAAAACTCTTTCAAGACCTTGTTTTTCTTTTACGGGCGCCTCCCAATATGTGGTCAAATCTCATCGCAGCCTCGCTTGGCTCAGGCGAGACCCTAATATCCAGGGGACTTGAAACTCTCATCAGAGCACTGTTGTGTGGTGTAGATCGCAACGATGCCTTGGAAGGCGTAGAATAGTTCCCTCCGTCAAAAGCACTCGAACCATTAAAAGTAGGTGTAGCCAGCGGTTCAGATTTGGTCTTTCCAAGACGGCTATTCCTGAATGGTATGTAAGACTTTCTCGTAGCGACAACTTCATGCTGGGCAGGCTCAATGGGAGATCCAAAGTTATCAGCCAAACTGTTCTTAAAGGACGTGTTAGACTTTGTTCTTGCTAAACTTCGATTGAGAATGCCCAAAGCTCTTTTATCGTAAACCTGAGGTACCGAGTCGATGGGGAACGACAAGTCGTTTGAAACGGTGTTCCTTGCCTCGCCTGCCGATAGATGGCCTTGCGAATTCTTCATCAATCCCATTTTAAGCATTTGGGTCTTCTGGTCTGACGGTTTAGTGAAAAAGGAGTCAAAATCATCCAAGGTTGCCCACATATTGCTAAGCGACGCGGCTGGCTCGTCACCCGTCACTGATGCAGAATCGATTAGATCCGTCGGGGAGGCGTAATAATCTTCCATCAAGAATTGTATATCCTCATCAGCCGCAATTTCTTTCTCTTTCTCGTCTGGTACAGTAGATGCCTCAATACAAGTTGCAAATACCGAGTGTACGTTGTGTCGTGTCAGAGCAGCTGTCAAAACCGGCATTGGAATAGCCCAGCCACTTTCATTGGGAATACCAAAAAGAGAAGTCACTTGCTCATATTCTTTACCCATCGAGGAATTCCCCATGCTCATACGCAAAATGTCTTTATCAAGCTGCGACCCAGAAATTGCATCAACCTCGTCCATAACTTCCAACGCGGACTCCGCGTATTCCGTGAGCAAAAGCCGGAGTAGAGGGGCGATAAGATCAGCACCCATACCCGTAAATTCTTCACGCCGCAAGTCGACAATCGGAAATATCTGTTTGAGAATAGAAAGGGTCTCTAGTTTGACCCACGAGATTTTGTTTGACAAGAGGCTCAAAAGAATCGTTAAGGTCTGCGCTTCATACTCGGGGAAGAAACTTCTTCTCAATGATGAGATGGTTTGAGTGAGAAACTCATTTTTAGATCGGAACTTGTTTTTGGCGAGGGAATTCATAATCCTTGCTAAGCCCAACTTGTTCGCATTTGAGGCCATCTCACTAATAAAATTGCAAGTTTCCTCGATGTCCTTTCCGGGAACACTCTGATCCATCGCATGTAACAACCGGGGCAAATTTAATATCAATGTGGTAAATAATCTGCGCTCCCCCGAGCCAATTATATCACTATCTCCCAACTTATTCAATTTGTCGAGAAATTTGATTGTGGGATCCCAAGCCGTAGCAGACCGAAGCCCCACTAAGACAACTTCTTGTAAACCCTCAAACTTTCCTTCCCATTTGGGTGGGAACGTTGATATGAGGCACGATATCGTATCGGGTGCATCAAGATCGATTTTCGAAACAAACTTGGACATCATTGATATCGTCTCGATAAACTCGTGCTCATGAACCGTACTGAGACAGGCGACACTCGTCCAAAAAAGCTGAGGAAAATCAATGAGCTCCTCAGAGTCTAGCTCTGCCGTTATAGCATTCATCGTCATCAATATCTGCATGGAGAATCCCTGAATATCTGGCGACTCGTCAGACACTGTATTTGAGAGTCGATTCAACATATCCTTGAGCATGTTCAGGTCCAAAAAGGTAAGGAGAGACCTAAAGATTTGAAAAGAGCGACATGCAATGTGTCTGACAGCACAGGAAGTTGCCCATTTTAAGGAAATCCTGCTCCAGTCCCTCTGTAAATTTGGCACCGAAGGTGTGAAAAGCTCAAGCACAACTCTTATCATGAGGTCCATATTTTTCGGTGTGATTCCGCCTTTCTTATCGTTATTCAAGTCATCGTATGTCCAAAGGCTAGCTGAATAATCCCTTTTCCTGAGACTTTCCAAAACCTGCTTGGCTTTCTGATGTTCTGGAGCAATCGTATATATGGCGTGCATGAGTAAAGAAACCGCCTGTTCCTGAACGAGGGGGAAATAATGGTCCATTAGCGAAAAGCAGACATGCATAAACAAAGCAAGATGTTTCAAAATCATGCCGTTCTCCGATCTAAATAGATCGACCAAAAACACCATAGATAATTGACCAAGAGAGAACGCCGACTCCTTTGAGTTTGAAGCGAGCGTAAGCGTCAAATTCGCGGTATATGGAAAGCTCAGCTCGTTATCCCTGCTAGTATCAAATTTGATTTGAGATGGAATCATTGCTTTCGGTTGTAAATTGGAAACCAATCTGTCAATTATGAAGGACGAATCAGGTTTCGAAAACACGAGGTATGCAATGATCTGCCTGGAGTAATAGACAAAAATTGGACTCCGGCGCTCTAGGCAATTCTGAATAATATAATCAAAAATAACGTCAAAATTGCTAGGTTTTGTGCCCAAAGCCACCCATAGCGCCTCCACTTCGTTGGTGATGGTCTTGCTAAATTTGACGGTAGTCTCGAAGAGGTTATTTAAAACCATCTTAGATGGTGCATCTATGTCACTCATAGGTGCCCCCAAAGCATCAGGGCTTTTCAAAGCAGAAGGGCTCACTGATGCGTCCGATACGGTATTTTTCAACTCTACCGTTTGCATCCAAGGAAGTAAGCAAGCAAGAATATCACGTCGGGTTGCATTATCGACAACATTAAAGTACTTCGTCAAGTAACTGATATATGTGAATGCATCGCTTGGGTGTGTTGACGCCAAAGTCATGGATATGTCAAACAATACTTTTTTGTACACAACAATGGACAGGCAGCAAACACTCTCAGTAAAGCGGTCAATTTCCCGAGTTTCTAGGAACTGGTCTCCGATATACTTGATGCATTTCATGGCAGCACAACGAACTTCAAGGCAATCAAATCCCACCAAAAAAGTTGATATTATAAATATTTCGTAAGGCATTTCCTCAACTTTTCTGTAATGCACAAAGGAGTCGACAACAAGAGTGAAGTAAACTTTTTTCACCCTTAACTCATTCTCTGAACTGTAGCATTGAGTGAGAGCCTCACTGTAAATCTCATCGTTATTGATGTTTGATATGAGAATATTCTTCAAAGCGCTGGTTCCAATCTCTTGTATTTTTGGAGTTTCCGATGCGATTAGCTCATGCACCCAAACCATCACACCCCTGATGTCAAAGGAGATAACTGCAATTTTTCCGGGCACTGAAAACGATTGCTTGAGCGCACCTGAGCAAATGGTAGCCATACAACTCAACGATGCTATTTGGAATGTTTTCTTTTCGAGCTCCAAAATAGCCACGGTCGTCGCCGAATCCTTCAGACCAAGCGATTTTGTAAACATGATCAGATAGCGCTCATCTAGAACTGATCTCGAGTCACCAAATCCGCACCATTCATGCAAAAAATTGAAGCAACCAATTCGGGCTTCAAAAGGAAGCCATTTGTTCAGATCGGCTTTATCTTTCAACCCGGCGAACACGTTTTCCAAAAAAAGACTGAAGTAATATCTCAACCTCTGAAAATCTGGCAGTATTTGAATATTGGGTCTAGAGAGAAAGCTTTTCACATTCTTGATGATCGACACTAAATTTGCAATTGTGGAGTCATCAGTAAACAAGGCACTACTAGCCTGAAATCTGCTGGTGAGAATGCTTAGAATATGAATGACTTCAATTCTCGATTTGTCTTCCAGTGAATCGCGGACCTTGTTCTCAATATCCCAGTCATTGATAGAGGCGGGAAGATTGTCTGTCAAAGTTTTGAAAGTATTGATGTTGGTACAGCTCAACCCCATAACCACGGCCTCTCTAATCATCAGTTGAGATGACTTCAACAAGGGTAGGACCATGCGGAAGACTGATTTGGCGCTGGTGATTTTCTGGTGCTGGATGTACATAGGTAATGACTTCTTTCGGCCATGACTTGGCTTGGTGGGTATGGAGATTTTTTGCTCGTTGGTGCTCGTCAAAGATGAGCATGCAAAAATTAGGTATAATTTCCACTGATTGATCAAAACCTCGGGTGGGCCCGAGGCTAGAGATCGATTGAACAAAGATGTAGTGTAGTTCTTGACAGACTCGGAGAATGCAACGACATGCTCGTACATTTGTACCAACCGAACACATACAATCGAGCGACACAATGCGACGGGCATGGGACATTTCTCAAACAAAATATCGAGCAATCTAGGGTAGACTCTGAACCAAATTGTTGAATCTATTCCGTGATCTGAAGATGCAAATTTTAGGAGAAGCCCTCTTTTATTTTTGATCTTGCTCAAACGCGTCCTTTCGGGTAAACTAAGCTCCTTCTTTATCGGCTTTATCAACTCGAGCATATCTGCACTTTCAATATGATGAATTAAGCGCGAGCCTTCATCCGCAACATATTTCGAAGAATTTCTTGAGTGTCCTTTTTGCGAACTAGCGCCCGACCTCACTGGCGACGATTCCTTATTATCAGTGAAATTGTAAATTGATTGATCAAACTGCTCAACTAGTTTCAAAATTGAAATCGCCAATAGCCTTTTGGCACTGTCATCCGAACAAAGAAAAAAGAGGCCATTTCCCTCTACCTCCTCAATCACGGTGACTATATTTTTCCATTCGAGCTCTTCGTGTGGTTTCAATTTCGGCGAAGATGACTCAATCGTCGTGAGATCCGGTGCTTTATGGTTTACTTGATACAAGTCGTCAAGAACACCATTACCGTGTATTTCTGGCCCAGTACTTTCATCAGTGAGAATTTTTGAACTTTTCATGTCGGAAACTTGTCGCAACCAGCATTTAAGCAATTCCACGTATATTTTAAGGAGATTAGTAAATGTTTCGGAATTAAAGTACTCCGAGTCATAAGTCGGCCCAGGCTTCTCGGTCATTTTGAAGGCAATCCGGGCATAGATCGTAAGAATGCTACCAGCTGATTTTCGGGAAGCCAACTTTGCTAAAGACATGGTGGCAGAGGACGCGATGTAGCGCACTTCATGAGTTGTGTTCCTGATGAGAAGCTCCACCAAATTTTGTAAAGGTATTCCCAGCAGCATCCCACTACCTTTGTCCGGGAACGTTGGGTTACACGCCCAGGTGTAGCAATCAATCAATACAGCAAATAAGTCTGTGAACACATCCCTAGTGCCATGGTACAAATCAATACCAAATGGGAAGCTTGATAAGGAATTAAACGACTTTGTAGCGCTCAGAGTTAGGTTGCCCGTGTCAGACTTATTCAGTTGCGCTGAGCCATACTGATGATCGATGAGCTTGAGTAGAGTTGAAAGAGAGCGACAAATTTCCTCGTGTGCTGCGTGATTCGATATCAATTTGTGCTCAAACATCACGCTACTCATTTTTTGAAAAGACTTACTCTCGGCTTTTTCAAACAAAGATTTGATTGACTTGTTTGCAACCAAAGAACTTATTTCGTTTACTTGGTCACCCAACACATCATCTGATGGAAACTTCGGTTTCTCTCCCGACTTGAAATCTCTCAAGCACATGGTATATGCCGTGATTACAAGAATCAATTTTTCGGGCGAGGAATTCTCCAAATTTGCACCATTGAAGCTCATCCGGAGCAATTTCAAAACAACATTGTCAAGAATATAGTTGAAGTGCAGGTATGCAATTATTCGAATCAACTCTGCAACGGCAAGTATAAGTCCCATATCATGACTAAGCCATTGTTGTTTCTTCCCGCTCACATTCGCGCCAAACAAAAGCATATCAAACAATCGATCCAACTTCTTGATGGTGTTGTTGAGCGTGTCCGGAAGACGATTGATGTACACCCAGACTAATCTCGCTATGCAAATAATGAATTTGGTTTTCAGGGTTGTTTCAGTCTTCGGTTTGAGTCTTGAAATATTGGATTGTATGAGCTCGAACCAAGCTTCGCTGAACAATTCTTGAGAGCTTACTGAGAGCGACGATGTCATTAAAACTAATGTTGCGTCTCCGTCATTGAAGTTGGGGCCCTTGACAATATTAGAGGCAGGCTTTGTGGAGTTTGTGGTCAGCTGCAGGGATATAGCTAGGCTGAAGCATATTTTCTTTGCCTTCTCGTACATTAAAGTAATCGCCTCCATCCAAAGAGGATGATTAGCCTCTGCTGTGAGCTCTGACGCAAGTGGTAGGATTAAATTGCTCAAGACCTCCGCATACGCGAACATAATGGTGGGGTTTTGTGAGTTGCAAAAGAACTTAGTCAATGACTGTATGAACTCTGCGCTTTCCTCAAAGCTTTCGAGTGGATAATTTGTTAGCCGCAAATACCTCATGCCATGTATGAGAAGATGAATTTTTGGTTCATCTTCGTGCGCAATATGAAATGGCACTTTTTCGAGATCGGCAATAAAACGATCGCTCACGCTCAAGAACCGATTGACGGACATGTAGCCTAATAGTTCTGAAAAAAGATTCCAGTTAGCCAGTCTCACAAAAGACTCGCTGGTAGCCACAGGGTCTGTGGTCTTCAATTGATTGTAGACAATCTCTTCGAGTTTCGTACCGAACCCAGCACCCAACGCATCCTTGGGGGCCTGCTTGACCACTTCTATCAAGACACGACATAATATGTAAATTGATGCCAAGGACTTCTTCTCGGCTTGAACAGCTGTGGTGCGGGCGTGGAGAATTCTGTCTTCTGTGTTTTGCTCCAAGCTTCCGTTGTCTTTTGCTGTTTTTTGCGGCGAGCTGCCTACCGAGGTTTGATCACTAGAATTAATGACAGGCGTCGAAACATTCCTGCGGTGGGCTAGTTTCGAGAAACTCTTGGTTCTCATGAGACTGAGGCTTCGTTTGTTGCGTCCTGGGGGGCCCTTGGGCAGCGATTGGGACTTTGTGACGGACAGTTGTTCGTCACCGCTCGCCATGTTGCTCTTCGACAATGGGTTCGAGCGAGCCAGAACAACCACCTTTTCCAACTCGGCACCCGCCAAGGCAGCGACTTCGCTCTTGGATTTCCTCCAGAACATCACGCTGTCGATGACTTGTTTGGGTTTTTTCTTAGCGATGTAGCCCAACGAGAAAATGATCTTGTCAAACTGAGCGTCCACACCCTCAGCAAGTAATTCTATAATAGGAGGCTCTTGAGAAAGCGGATTATCAAGACAGAGGTTGAGTTTCCGCTCAGCGTGACGTACAAACTGAGTGAATATCACGTGCAAGGTATACTCGGCAGGGCTCTTGGCTTCTGTTGCCGTGAGCTTCTTCATCTGGTGAAATTCTTCCCCACGAGGAAGCACGAAGGTCATCGACTTTTTTTGCAGGGGGGGAGGTAGTTGCGGCGAGGGCTCGAGCTTAGGCACACTCTGCGACATCGGTGTCATGACCGGCCGAGAGGAGTAGCTCATGCGAGGGGTCGCGAGGGTCTGATCTTCGGCCACCCCCTGAGAAAGAGTAGGGAACTGCAATTTTGGCGCCGAATCTCTCTCCTCTGTGTCTCCCTGGACCCCGCCAGCATAATAGGACCTTGTGACGGGGCTTGAGAGGTTCTTGGTCAGAACCATCTGCACAGGCTCAGCCTGGTTATACACCACAACCTGAGGCTCAACTTCAAGCTCACGTGCATATTCAGAGAGTTCAAGCGAGACGCGCGAGTCGTTGAGCTCCGGTGGTTTGGATGAGATCATGAACGCACTGGTGTTCTGGTAGATCTCAGGTGTATGAAGACCTGCTTCATTTGGCAAGGATGGAATTTGTACACTAGGAAAATGCAGGTGCGGCAATGGTGGCACCGCCATATCAATCCGCAGAAACGGTGCCTCCTCCTCGAAGTTCTCGTCAGCCTCGGAGATCCGGTCGATCTGGGTTTCATGTGGATCATGTTTAACGCGATCAAGATCGACTGGTTCACGTGCATATGGCAGTTCAGCGTAGTCTGAACCCCGTTGTTTCAGTGCCAGAAAATAGGAATCGGCTGCTAGCGGCGACTGGGTCATGTTTATTAATTGAGGAAGCGAAATGTATGGCGAGTGTGCTGCCTCATGTAAGTTTATAGGCAGTTCCAAAGGTGTAGCATTAGACAGAGTCCGGCGATGATTCCTCTCAATTGTTCGTAATGAGGGCGATACATGGCTTGCTAGTGAGGGATTAGCAAATGTTCCTTGTGGCTGCTCAGGACTGGCGGCATTTTCTTCATCGATCTGAAACTGGTTATACTGCTCCTGAAGTAGATCTAACTCATGCTGAGCATACGAGGGCTGCTCCAAATTCGGAATCTCGATCATAAACGGGATTGTTTCAATCTGAGATGCTTCAAACGCGTACACTAAGAATGCTGTGCTAGTTGTGGCAAGTTTATGAATGTCTTGACGTAATCACTCTTTGTTTGTGTGGTGTGTATACGCCAGATCTGCGGTTAAAGTGTGCGACTACGCGAGACAAAATCTACCCGTGCCTTCGTACCTCAGGCTGAACGGACCGTGCCTGCAACGAGATGTGTGTAGTTTCTGGTTTTTGCAATTTTACAATTTACAATTCAAACAGAAAGCATTGATTCGAGTATATGCTTAGCGGCGAAGCTTCATATATCGTAAAGGGCATTTTTTTACTCACTGGTATTTTGCAATCGATTCGGCTCATTTGTGCAATGGGAGACCTCTGTCTTCGTGTTTACTATTCACTTTGAAAAATAGAAGTGTGATTATTTGTAGACTTTTTCTTCGACATTTGAGACAAACATGCTCTGCGACATTTCCTAATGCAGTGTGCCTTGCGGATAAGTAGTTTCATGAGTTCAACAGATTACCAAGTGGTGGCGTGAGAAGCCCGCGAGATCTCTGGGCCTGCAAGCGGTCGAGTTGATAAAAGCTGTCTTCGACCCTCTCCTCATATGAACTGGAATATACTTTCTTATTTATCTCTCATGCTTTATATGGTTCTCGGGCTAAAAGCCTGTAGCATTTTTGTACCATGTTGGGTCCACTTGGTTTAATCGGGACTGCATTCGAGAAAGTAATTGATTTTACCGCTCTTAACTCTTGGAATCAATTTAATGATTGACAACGAAGCATGCTACTGAATTTGAAAAATGGTTGGCAAAATTCGGATTCGGATTACTTCCGTAAGAGAGCCAGATTTAAATGTCTCTTTAATTATACGAGCAAATGAACAGACACATTCATTGGAACTGATCAAAAATCACTCCGAAGCCAACGTCTAATGCTTTTCACATATCACCCAGTGCTGCAACTCGCACGCTGCGTTAGGCGCATCACCTCAACATCGCGAATCGTAAGACTTCAAGGCCTTCCATAATCTCGCAAATAACTTCAGATTAAAGGTAGCAATCACAATCTAGCCAGAATGTCTCTGGTTCACGATCCTTCGATTCTCATAAATCAGTTCATAGCAGCCTCGGCCAGTGATGGAGACTCGTCGATCTTTTCCAAGGAGTTGGCTGAGCTAATTGGCACCAGAAGCGTGTCTCTCCTTCTGTTCATTCAAGCTCTTGGTCCTTCGTTGACATCGGAGAGTGTAAGTACCAGAACGCACTCTATGAAGTGTTTGGCGTCTATGCTTTCTAACATGGGGGAAGCACCCGCATTATCGGTTCAAGATGTGTCCGTGCTCTTGCGATTTCTGCTTTCTAAGCTTGAGGATGAAAAGTTGACGATTCATGTACTAAATGCCTTGGCATCTCTTGTGAAACTCAGGAACTACAAGCCGAGTGTGAATGATAGTCTTGTTGAGATGCTTCAGAAAGTCAGAGACCTTTATGAACCCAGAAAACACTTGGCGAAGGTGAGGTATGAGTCCTTTAATCTTCTCGACGCTCTTTTGGAGAAGCGTTCAGACGACATCATGTCTCATTCAGATTACTCTGAGAACTTTCTTCTCACTTTTATTCATGTCGCTAGTGGTGAGAAAGACCCAAGAAACCTACTTATGTCCTTCAGGTTGAACAGGGCTATCAATGAGAAGCTCGGCTTTGAAGACCGGTCTTCAAACAAACAACACGATCAATTTCTCGCCGATTTGTTCGACGTATGCTTCTGCTACTTTCCCATCTCGTTCTCGCCTCCTGAAAATGATCCATATAAGATCACGTCTGCAGACTTGAAGAACGAGCTCAGAGCGACAATCGCATCGCAGTCGCAATTTGCTCAGGACACCTTCCCCTCGTTATTTGAGAAACTCACCTCTAGCAATCCAGTAGTCAGAAACGATGTATTGCAGTGCCTCTGCTTATGTATCGATAAATACTCACCAGAGACACTCGAGCAATACTGGCTAACAATATGGGAAGCTCTCAAGTATGAGATCTTGCACAATGATGTGCTGATTTTTAGACCAGATTCCTTTTACATTATACCGCCTCAAGCGGAAACGCTTGATGATACGGATGACAACAAAATATTGATATACACTTTGAAGGCTCTCCACGCGTTATCCCTGAAATTGACAGAACTAGAGTCGTATGACTCGTTCTCATTCACAATAATCGAACAACTCAAATCGCACTTCATTTCTCTTAATGAAAAGACTTCGAGGCAATCTGTGATTCTTCTTTGCGCTATGAGCAGTTCGTCTGAGAAATTTTATAACAAGGTCGTACACTTATTGTTTTCTTTCGAGGGCTGGGGGAAGTACGTGAGAAGTGATAGAGAAAACGAGGATTTGGAGACAGATGACGAGATAGACGTGGCTTTGACTGTCACGAGGCAACGCGACCTCATCGACCTCCTTGGCTTTGTGCTCACGGCATCAAAACTAGTCGGAGAGCCTACAGATTTATGGGAGTTCAAGGACCATCTTCTTGTCTTCTTGGGCCAGCTTTTGCAAACATCCTCTAACCTTGAGAAAACGTTGAAGTGCAAAACTGCACAGCAGTTGACAAAAATGTCCTTGCTCGAAGGGTTTTTAACGCGAGAGGATGTGAAGTTGATTCTCAGTTGGTTGGGTGAGAACATGTCCAGCATCATCGCGGGGTCCGACCCTGAGTGGCAATCTGACATACTTGTGCAAGTAATCATTCAAAGTATAATTCTTATCATGACAGAAGGACCAGAAGGCTTGCACCAGGACAACGTGGGCTCAGTGATTGAGGTAATTATCGCCATGCTTCTCGAGCGCATAGATGAAAAGGGAGTTTTGGCCGTAATCAACAAGCTTTGCGTCAACTATCAAGTCTTGGAAGTTTTGTCGATACGTTACCTCAACAAGCTAGCTTTTGATGAGTATGATGCCACTGCATTTGGAGATATCATAGAAAGTCTCACGATGGCTTTTGTCCAAACGCAAACCATCAAGCCATTTTTGACGACCTCTTGGTATCAGTCATTTGTGCCGAGATTTCTATCGATTATATTAAAAAGAGCTGGTGATGATCCTGTCATACTCGAACTCACCGGACAGCTTTTTGGATATGTGGTCCGCTTCATCGAGAAACTGAAGCATCAATCAATCTTGGAGGACTACGTTTCAATTTTTATAAAGAGCGAGCCACTTCACGGGGTCTCCGTGGAAAGCATACTTGACACTCCCTCAGTCAAAGTCACACTTTTCAAGCATTTGATCTCGAAGATTGACAAAAACACTGTGCTTCCAGGCGCACACGCTTCTCTTATTGAAAGGTTTGCAGATTGTGCGAGCTCCTCAAACATGGATTTCATCAGACTAGGGTATTTACAAGTGATCGCAATCTTGGTGAACAAGTTCACGCCTCCGAACGACGAGTTTGTTTCCAAGCTTCTCAACTTTGAATTCGAAAGAGTGTTCACCGATGCAGCTGCACTTGAGGTGGCTATTTGGATACTCAAAGGATTGATTGTCAAGCTTGATCCCTTGGGAAAAGAATACTTGGCCCTTCTTGTTGCTCAATTGACTAATTCCGACAATTTAGCTTATTGCAGAGCAATTTCGAGCTCGTTTACAATTCTTATGAGTGACTTGGACATCTTCACAAATGGGGAGAACAGCAAAAATAGAATAATCTCCAATGTGGTGAACTTGAATACAAGACTTCTTTACAAGCAACAAATTTTCGAGAGTTTACTTCAGAGCTTACTTCAAAATTTCACATCGACCCTAGACACGAACAAGAGAGAGATTTATATGACCACTTTGGCGGTAATCATCAACAATGTGTCACCAGAAATCTTGAAGCCCCACTTGAAGGAAATTTTGCCCTTGGTGTTGAATGGCCTCACCATACCAAACACAGAGGTACTTGAAGCCTCCTTGCAGACTTTTATTGTCATCATCCGAGACTCTCCACAATTGATTCAAGAGAATTTGTCGAGCTTGTTGAGTAAATTGGTATTCTTGAGCACGAACAAGCTTCTTCTGGGGAAGAAGTTGGTGAACTCCGAGAAGATTAGGATCTTAAGTTTAGATTGCATAATGGGTGTGTTCACAAACATAGAATTCACCAAATTAGTGCGTTACCAAAGTGATGTCAAATCGGAGCTTGCCCGTGGGCTTGATGACAAGAAGAGAAATGTAAGGAAGAAGACTACGGATGTTCGCCAGGCTTTATACGAGTTAGGCCGTTAAGGCACATCATACCTCCCAAATCATTTATAGACTATTATATATTACTCATCATCCGAATCGTCCTCAAGACCAACAGGTGCCAAACCAGGAGTAAGACCCGGGTATGTCAAGACGCCTGCTTTCACCTTTTCATTGAACGAACTCAATTTGGCTTGTTGTTGCCTGGCCTTCGACCTATCATACTTCTCATTCGAGAGGGCCAAAATTTCATTTCTTAGCTCATCCACTTCGTCTTTCATCAAGGGGTCATCAATCCCCCCTACTTTTCTCACCGCAAAAGAGTTCTTCTTTATTAGTTTCTTCAAATATTTTTGTTCTTCCTCAGAGATATTATTCGCATTCTTATGCGCTTTGATCACGTTGTACTTCACATTTTTCTTAAAAACAGACTCCTTTTCTAAACTTTTTTTTAGCAACTTATTCTTTTTGGTCTTATTAAGCTTCACTGATTTTCTCACTAAGTCCTTGGAAAGCCTCTTCTGAGACACCTCACGGCTGAAGCTTTCTGTAGAGGAGGCCCCCTTTGATGTCTTCGTCTGTGATTTGTATCCTGGAAGCATGCTTTCAAAAAGTTTGTTCACCGTGGCTTGGGATCTGTTCTTCGACAGACCGGAGTAAAACGACATGATTAATGATTTGATGTCAGCTTGTTTATATCTTCTAATCCTGTAGCACCTCAAAGATTACTTCAACAGCCGAGATGAGGTACAGCGGTGCACGGGTGCGATGCCTATCAATGAGACAACATGTGCATTTTGACGTATTTTGGGTGGCGAGTGAGGACAGCGATTAGCCTATAGAATCTAAAGTTATTCCTTGATGCTTTGTCTCAATGCTTAATCCGTCAAAACCGTCATTTCGAGATTTATTATTGCGTGTCATAATTCTGTCTCAGAGTGGAAAGGCTCAAGTAAATAGATTTTGAACAGAGACTCAAGACAAACTAAAGTGTATCTGAAAAATTGTCTTGATATGATATTTTCAAACTTTCAATTTTCTCAGGAGTTTAAAAGTTCCCAAAGTGGTAAACTAGTTTGCAGCAGTTCGAGACGGTGGACCGCGGCCAGTGACTCAGCGAATTCACAAAACCACGTAGTTGCCAGATCAGCTTGAACCGGTCACTGGTCTCGAGCATCAGAATAAAACGCATCGTACTGAACGAGACCAAAAAAATGCTTTTTCTTAAAAAAATTTGCCTTTTAAAGAGAACCACCTCTTCGAAACAAAGAGTTATAATTGATTTAATACTATAGACTCTCGTCTGTTGCAATTACTTTTATTCCCGCGGTGTCGCCCGCAAAGAAGAGGGAGCGGAGTACAGAGAGGAGGGGAGCTGCCGGATTTTAAAATGTACGGCCGCAAAATCTCAGAAGCCTCGGTGCTCGGTCCACGCAGGAATTCCCACATCGGGCTTGCCAGCCTGCGGATTCCGCTTTCACCAATTATTACTGCTTCAAATGGTTCCAAAAACATAAACAAAACAGAAAACGAATCTCATCTTTGTCAGGCAACAACTAAAGTCTAGAATGGACGATTTTACATCAGATAATAAGGCCAACTGGTAGCTTTGCAGCCGCACATGTGCGTGATATGACACGCCGATATTTTAGCAGTTCGAGTGCACGACGAACATCACTGGATATGGACTCCAGTCTTTGTTCAAGTGAATCATATTATTTTGCAACGATGTTCAAAGTTTCCTGGGACTCTGGAAATTTTATTGATCTTAGTTACGTCACTTCACTAGCATGTGGGCTTTCATCTACAAGCACTGCTGAAAAGGAACATCTGATGCCCTTATTCATAAAAATTATAACTTTCTCACCAAGCCTCCCATTCTCTGCTTGCTAATTTTCTCTCTCAATCACACGAATTATTTTCAGGGCATACGTGCGCAGTCGTCTATAGCTATTAGCCAGGCTTATTCGCACGACCTCTCGCCGGCTCGTCCGAGGTACCGACGAGGCGCGCTGCGAGTTAGTCGTTATCATGTGGTTCGGCGATTTGTGGAGAAACGCCTGCGTGCACACTGGTTGCGGGCTTCTTTTACCATGTGAATTGTTTCCACGCATCAGTTATAAAGGCGAGCCTCGCCCTCCGTTACCCCAGAATTCCAATATCATATACAATTTTTACAAGTATATTACACACAAATTACAAAAATGTCCGACTTAAAAGCTGATGGATTTAACGCCTCTTCCTTGTTCCAAGAGTTGAGCGACGGTTTGAAAGACGAGGCCATCAAGAAGAAGGCCATTGCCGGAGTAAAGGCTGTTATTGTTATCACCTTGAAGAACAAGGAGGGTAAGGACCAATCTTGGGCCTTGGACTTGAAGAACGCAGGTACTGTCACAAAGGTCGACTCTCCTCCCAAAAGTGATGTTCAATTGTTGTTGAAGGACGCTGACTTCGTGAAGTTGGCTTCTGGTAAGGCCAACGGTCAAAAGTTGTTCATGAACGGAAAATTGAAGGTCAAGGGTAACATGATGAAGGCTACTGCTATCGAGTCTGTCTTCAAGTCGATTGACCCAAGAGCTAAGTTGTAAGCTTACTTCACTTGTTACATATATAGCGTTGCCGGTTTGATATCGTGTCTATGCCCCTTAACTAAATTATCTTCGCGTTGATACAATAGTTGTAGTTGTAGAAATTTGCTAAATTTACTCAGTATTGTACGATGGTGGTTTGCGTGGCGACAAGTAGAGAATCGTCTTTGTGCTCTATCAGAATCACTCTAAACATCTCGTCAAGCCCCACAAGCTGGTAATGTTTGTAGCTGGCCCCATCGAAAGTGACCTGTAGGAGCAACTCTGGCCCATTAGAAACCACAAAAGCTAGCAAGTTGGGGTCTCTTTGCAGTTTACAGACACTTGTGTGCTCTATTGCATGGTGAGGGCTTAACTGTAAATCCCAAAATGGTTTACCGCTCCTTTCACTATCTGGTCCAGAAGTGTCAACGTCAAAAACACGCACCAATCCGTCAGCGTAGCCTGCTATGAGATACTGGCCATGGGCAGAGAGCAGAGTCACCGCGCAAGATCTTTGAAACCGGATCTTAGTTTGAAAGTGGCCTGCAACACTATACTGCTGAATGACCCCCAGTTTATAGCCGACAAATACATATTTGTCACGACAGCCAAAAACGAGATCTTTTCCTACTGTATTATCTTCGCTTATGATTTTCCCCTCGGTGATTGCCATACATGTTGCTGGATCTTCTAGGCCATCAATCCTACGAAAGGCGGACACGACTTGCGCAGACGCACACTCCCATAGAAGCACGGATCCATCGAGAGAGGAAGTCAAGAAGTTTCTTCCACGGTCTATGAGGAGGATATCCGTTATCTGATCCTTTTGCTTTCTGAATAATCGGGAGGGTGACTTCGAGCTTTCATTCACGGGCCACAACTTCGTGCAAAGATCTGCACCTACACTGATCATCACCTCTGAGGATGGGAATACAGCTATTTTCGTGACATCGGTGTAATGCGCGCATGCTATTTCACTTTTTAACTTTTCAGTGGTGGTATCATACGAGAGGACTCTTCCATTTTCAGTTCCAATCACGAAGTGTGCGCCATCGGGGGAGATGGCAGATGAGGAAACTTTAGACTCTTTGAGATGAAGATCTAGCTTCAGGCTAGGGAAAACTAGCCGGTGCTTGTGATCACCAACGTCGTCTTTTATAGTCACGGCAAATTCACGCGGTAGAACTTTTGATAGGTGTATTTTGCAGGACTGCTCATTGACAGGCGTGAATGCCAATTTACCGTTGTCTAGGTGTAAGCTCACGCTATAATACTCCTGGTGGTCCTCATCTGCTGTACTTCTCCTGGCGATCCAGACCGATTCCAGTTTAATTTTTCCGGATTCAACATCCAGAACAACGTCTAGGAATGATTCTTGAATGGTTATCACGTACATGATTTCAAGCGCCTGGGGAGCTTAGAGGTATGGATAACCGAAGTTTGGTTTTTCTGGGGTACGAGTGGGTTGCACACAACGCACGCACTTCGACGAGCTAGGACTAATTGAGGTGCAATTTTGTGAGGGCTGCAGAGTAAGCTGTTTTATTGCAAAGAGATGACTTAATCCTGAAAATCCTTGGAAGCTGATGATTGGCTCAACCAAAGGGTAATATCTTCAACTAAAATTACTCATTGGTAGTCTCAGAGTCATCATAGTACTCAGGGAGGTTCCAGCTGTCGCGAATTCAGACATCTTTGTTTTATGTACAAAATGGATAATTAGGAGAGCCTGAGAATCTTATTGAATTGACACACGTAATTGTACATCAGTGCTAACAGCCATTTTGGTCCAGACGAAGAATTTGTTATCTCTGTGCACGAACAATCTCCTGTGCTGCTCAACTCCATGAAAGCACAAACGAACCCAATTCGGTTAATCGAGTATTGCGAAGTGATCGAAAATAATATGGGTTTTACTCGTATAACCTAAATCACTGTCCATTTGTATAGTGCCGCCTTAGATCTTGGAATAGGGTAATCCTGGCTGAGACCTATTGCCAAGCGGGACTCACTATTTGATCTTCAATCCTTCGAGTTTTCCCGAAAAAATGATGTTCACGAAAAGTTTCCCATGGCCTTTTGCAAATTCTCAGAGAAATAATGAGTTCCACATAGAGGCGAAAGTGGTATTCTTGGAGGTTGAATTTTGCAGCCGAGTTCTGTATCCTGTTCGCAGAGACCTCGCTTGCAGTTTTATCTAGGGCGCTGATCGCGGCGTTCACCACTAAACCAAATAATCGTACACCAACTATAAGGAGCTATCATGGCGGAACTAGAAAAACATGATACGCTTCGAATGTTTTTTGACGAGAACTTTGACCCTGCGAGCTACGTTAATGCTCTTTATCAGTCTATTTCAGGAGCTTCAGATCGATATGCGCCCCAGACTTTGGGTACTTTGAACACCAAAACTCAAGACCTCTTGACACACTTGGACTATAACACTACCGTCCTCGTCAAAGAGCTAGAAACGAAAATGGCTCAGTTGGAAAAGCTGGGCAGCGCAATAGGGGGTTTGGGCTATGATACCGTTGATGAATCAGTTGGCTCTAACAACTCTGAGACTAGTCGTCTCCAGTACTACGTGGACTCATTGAAAAATGCAGTGGAAACTTTGAGTGTGGATGTTGAGACAATAAGGCTCTCTTCAAACAGTATTAATACTGAGACACCGAAAGTCGGCCATGTCGACCCGATCGAGTCCTTGCTCCTGTTGGAACAAGTGAAGGGCAGCATTCTTCGAGTGTATCACGTGATCAATAGTGCCAAAAAGAAGGTTGGCGGTGTTGCCGACCTGGCCATATCCGACGAGCAGTTTCTGCTGGCGCTTCTGCTGCTTTATGAAAACATGAAACAAAAATTAAGAGAAAGCGGGCCCGATGAGCGTGCGGGGATAGTTGAGACAGTGAATGAGCTACGCTCTTGGGTGCCAATGTTCCAGCCCTTCACCAAGTTTGGGCCCGCGTTCTTAAAATTCATCATCAAGATGGAAGCCGAGCTTTAGAAATTTACTCGATTACTAATTGCTCGTGATTCTCGTAAGTATTAATAAGGTCTAAATGAAAAATGCTCTAGAATTTTATGCTGACAGCTCAAGCGAGCGCCTCCTTTGGCTCACTTGTACGCTCAAAGGCCGAGCTATTACCCCCTTCCTCAGAGCTGCCAACGCCCACGTTTTTCTCCAAGTCTCTGGCAGCTCTCTTCTGCCTGGCCTTTTTACTCATCCAACCGCAACCAACATAGTAGAGGAACGCGTTGAAAGCCCTTGTGGGGAATATTTTAACGACCCACCAGTTTGGCACTATTCTAATCAACATGCCAATTGGAATCGACACCATGCCACAGATGATTGCAGTTCCCCACATTGCAGGGGTCTGTCTCACGATCGAAAACGCTGCTCCTCCAATAAACATGATAAGTACCTGCATCCCACCAATAAGAACGGCAATGGCAATAAAGTACCAATTGCGGAACAAGTGCGAGAAAAAGTTCAAATTCTCCACATTGATACGGCCACGAACGGACGTGACATCGGCACACTCATCCAACTTCCTAGTGACGAACAATTTCCAGAACTGCAACCATACGAATGTGTTGAAAGTCAACGCATCCAACTGCTTCTGCTGGTGCCCCGTTATTACTTGGTCACCATAAAAGATCTGCTTGCCCGCAAAATGCAAAACAAATGTGATGATAAGCTGATTGATGGATTGCCCGAGAATCATTTTCCACATCGACACACTGATCAAAGGCATGGTCCTACCAGCAGGCTTCCTGTTCAAAAGAGCATCATCTGGTTTATCGGTTGCCAAAGCTAACGCAGCCAAAGTGTCCATGATCAAGTTGACCCATAACAATTGCACAGCAGTCAAAACGGAGTGTCCGTCGGTGGAGGCGACGGCCGAAACAAATGTAAGAATGCACGCAGTGATGTTTACTGTCAACTGGAACTGGATGAATTTTTTGATAGATTCAGCGACAGTTCTACCCCACTTGATTGCCTGAACAATGTCAGTGAAGTCATCGGTCATCAAAATGATATCGGATGCTTCTCTGGCAACTTCCGTTCCACTGATACCCATCGAGAAACCAACATCTGCCAATTTCAATGCTGGGGCATCGTTGGTTCCATCTCCGGTCACTGCAACAACCTCACCAGCTGTTCTCAAGGTCTCAACCAAGATACGCTTGTCCTCTGGCGACGATCTGGCCAATACTCTCAACTTTGGCGCAATTCGAGTTCTCTCTTGTGGAGACAATGCCCTAAAGGCGGGACCTTCCATGTAAGCGTGCTCGTTGGATGAATCTTCTGGAGTAAGAATATTGCAGCCTCTAGAGATGGCTTTCGCTGTAGTCAAATTATCACCCGTCACCATTCTCACAGTCACGCCAGCCATCTTGCACTTCATGACAGCTTCCGCTACACCCTCTTTCAAAGGATCTTGAAGACCCACGAGGAAGTCCATAGTGAGGTTGGATTGTGACTCATGCTTGGAAGTAGCGATGTCGACAAGCAGACTGGGGAGAGCCTGCATTGGGTTCAGAGGGTCAGCAAGATCGGCAGGTGGCCAAGAAGAGATCCCGACAAAGTCTTTATGTGCCAACATGATCGCACGAAGAGCATCGTTTGCGTACTCGTCAATCTTCTCAAGAACTGACTCTCTGTCTGACCTTTCCATGGTAAAAGTCTTGTCGTTTTCATCTTGCTGGTAAGTGCAATGCCTGAAGATGATTTCCGCAGCGCCTTTGATGTAGAAACGGTAGCCGTTGTCAATTTTAACAACCACACCTGCCCACTTCCTAGAACTTTCAAAAGGGATCACCTGAACGACGTCGGAGGACATCTCGCTTCTCTGCTCGGCCAAAGAGTTACCCGTGAACTGATTAAATTTTTCTTTGGCAAAGATCAAAAGAGCAGATTCTGTCTTGTTGCCCAAGAATGGCTCGTTGTTGACACCCAACGCCTGCTGCTCTTTCTGACTGCCATGCGTCAAGTGATAAAAGAAAGATCTCTGTTTGGGTTTTTCTTGAACTCTCACAGCAAGTGACTCGTCGAAATCGGAATTCTCAAACGCGGTCGAGTTGATGGTGATGTTCGAGCAGATGAAAACCTTGAGTTTGGTCGGGATCTGCGTGACCATGTCGACGGATTTTGCGATATTCTCCGTCATGCCACTGTGATACGAGTCATCAAAGTAGAGCTTGCTGCTGATATAACCACGCACAATACGCATTCTGTTCTCGGTAAGAGTACCGGTTTTGTCGGAGCATATGGCGGTGGCACCGCCCATTATCTCACACGAACGCAAGACACGAACCAAGTTTCCGTTCTGGGCCATTCTGGTGGTTGCAAAAGCCAAAGCAAGTGTGACGGCCAATGGCAAACCTTCAGGCACAGCCACAACGACGATCGTGACCGCAACTATGAGAATATCGACGAAGTTCTTTCCCTTTTCCGCACCCGTTTGCGTGTTTAAGTTCCCACCCGGGGCGATGTTCACACAAAAGCGAATGAATAACACGATAAACAACACGAGGGCCGCGAGAAACCCGTACTTCGAGATACCCTCTGCGAGATTGTCCAACCGTGCTTGTAATGGGGTGACTTCTGCCTCCAGATTGAGGGAGGCCATGGTTCTGCCATGGATGGAGTTGACGCCCACAGCAGTGACAAAAGCAGTTCCGATTCCTGAAAGCACCTTGGCTCCGGAAATGAGAAATGGGTCTTTGAACTTCATCAGTGTCGACCCAAGATCCTCGCCGAGGGAGATATGCTGCTCAAAAAAAGCCATGGCGTCGTTCGCTGGCTTTTTCTTGATGGTGTTGGACTCACCGGTCAAGGCGGACTCGTCACACTCAACCTCACCTGAAATTAAAACGGAGTCTGCCGGAACAACGTCACCGGTCTCAAGAGCAACCACATCACCGACAAGCAAGTCGTAGATCGAGACCATGTGCTTATCGCCATTGCGAAAGACTACGATCTCGCGGTCCTCTTTCTTCGAGTTGAGCTTAGCAAACTGCCGCTCTTTTTGATAATCGTTGGCAGCACCAACCACGACTACTATCACCACCGCAGTGATGATGGCCACACCCTCGACCCAGTCAACCTTGGGCATGGGATTGGCATCCGCGTCATATTGAGTTGGCTGACCAAATGTTTCGTATAGGCCGAGCGCAAGCGAGATCACTGCTGCCACGGTCAAAAGAATCAAGACCTTGTCTTTCATGGCCTCGTAGCAAAGTACAAAAAAGGACTTTGCTTCTTTTGTGGGAAGACGGTTGCGGCCGTACCGGGAAATACGGTCGTCGTTGTCGGCATTGGAGTCCAAGCCAAGCAAAGTATCACTGTCTAGGTTCTTGGCCAAATGATCCAAGCCTCCAAGCTCATGGAGCTTTTTTAGAGATTTTGGATCGTGCAAGGCAGTCAAGTCTTCGGGCGTCACAGCAAATCCGGTCGGCTGTAGCGGGCTATCCGAAGCCACGGAGTGGTCATCTCTGTCATCTCTGTCAGCATGAGGCACGGCCAACGACATGGCAAATTATGTATGTATGATATATTGTATAGGTAAGGAATGTCAATGTCTGTCTCGAAATAGTATTTCTGAGATTTGTGGGATTCTATAGCAGTAGTCCAATAGAGGTAACCGGCTGTGCTTCGAGGCAAATGATGATTCTTTGGAAGGCTGAGCCCAATTCTTATGCTGATGTAGAATTGCGGCAGCTGTATGGAAGCTTAGGTGATCTAGCAATTAAAAGTGTAAATTGGGGATCGGGCAACAACGGGCGGGCGCCAGCAGTTTTATCTATCGACTGCACTCAGATACTCTAATTCCTTTTTGCCTTTTTCGATCACCAAGCACGGTTATCGGGCATTTTCACCATTTGCAGGAACGTCGGTCCATCTTACACAGCCCCGTTTGCAGCCGAGCGGATATTGGGAGCAACATCCCGCGACACCCAATTCCGCGCCCGACGCAGGCTCGGTAAACACTACACTCAGGTGTGACTGAAAGTAGCCGCGTCAACAATGACGAACAATGGGCGAAACACGGCACCTACTCAGTGATGTGCAAACCGGCGTACGTACGCGCGTTGTACGATTTTGGTACGGATTGTACGGAAATTTGATGCGTAATCGTACCGTACGCCAGAATTCGCCAGCGTACAACTCGCGTACGACCGTCGTACGCTGTCAGCGTACGAGCGAGCCAAATTCCCTATAACAAGTGTATCACACCAAATGGGTGCTACACCTTTCAGCTAAAGTATAGTTTTGCATATAAATGCACCCCCTATAATACAATTGATTCTTTAAAGAAAAAAAGAATGAAGTTTGAAATCTAGCAATATCTAAATAGAGTGTTTATGAGTTCACCCTCCAAATACGTTTGTGACCACTGCAGCGTCATTGGCCTCTTCGTCATCTTCGACGTCGTCCGACACTAACACAATATCCGCCTCCTTTTCACCCGTATTCCCGTCTTCATCTTTGGAAAAGTCATTGTCGTTCTTTGTTTCCGCGTCGAGTTCCGGAATATCCTCATCTCGAATCGCTCCCAAAGATTTAAGAATTGCTATCATTCTTATAGTTGTTGGCAGG